>JASANG010002895.1:0-36713 GCA_030248215.1 Enoplolaimus lenunculus
TAACTAAGGAAGCAGTGTGGAAGTTTTCGAATTACTGCATAATTATGCTAAAGCAACTCGCATGCATATAGTTAGCATTGGTATAGGTGATCGATTTCTAGAATCAAAATCGCTCATATCAAAAAAATTTCTCTCTTCCTCTGCTTTCTGTTTTTTAGCTGGCCTTTCATGCTTCGGAATGTTAAAGGTAATATCTTTCCAATGATCAAATATCAAAGGGTAATCGGATGTCCGGTTGCGGAATAAATCGGTGACTGTTTCCGTCAGAGAAATACCACCGTTGTTATGCTCATAGCGAGTTGAAAATCGCTTATGTGTCGTTTAATTTTGCAATACAGATATGCTGTGATTGTTCGATTTCAAATGGCGAAACCATCCAAAATATTAAAAGTTTAGGGGCGCACGCTTTATTTTTCGTTGAAATTTTAAAGTGCTGTTCGATGAATATTGCATTCATCATTTGCATTGAGCAATACGTAACTGAACGAAAAACACCTACATTGCACAAAAAATTTGATAAAAAAATTAATCGCTCCTTGCATTGGTCGGCGATAGGTGTTGGACACATTTGAGCATATGGGCACAGGAATGAACACATTTTCAGCCAGAATCAGGCGATGACCGAACTTTGCTTAAATCATTCCAATTTCAATTTGACAAAATTCGTTCCGTAGGAAAAGCTATGGCTAGCTGGGCGCTATATCATGTACTAGTTCGATTACGGGGCCCATATAAAGATCAGGGTCGGAACGTTTTTCTGTGGGACATGAATAGAATAAGCTTAAGGTTTGACTAATTTTTTACGCTTGGCTTCGGCTTAGGCTTACGAATAAACCCATTCTTACGCTTTGGCTTAGGCTGAGGTTTAGGGTTAGGTTTACAAATAAGCTTGAATAAGCTTGTAGTACTGTTCAGCCCCTGTTCTTTACATTGGTCGATTACGGAAATGTTTTATTTGTCATACAATACTTTATTTGTATAGACGAACTAAACTGTCTATTTCCAAGCATAACACTGTCTTTTAAGTCCAACCCTGGGATCGAGTCATTTTATAAATATCAAATATTTTTGTTTTCACGGCTGATTTCGTCACAATCGCATTCTGCTACAAAAGTTCTGTTTATTTTGTTGTTTTTATAAGAATATTTTGAACGTCAACCAAATTTAAAGATTGAACAGAGGAAAGAGGTTTTCTCGTTCGCTACAGTTGTTTCCAAAAATCATTTGGATTTTATAACGTTCCCGTAATATTGGCCACTCCGTTCACCATCAAATTTATATACACATATATCCACATATACGCAGGGCCGGAGCCGCCATCCCCACACCCCCATTTTGTTGGGCCTACACCCCTAAAAACGCCCGGCCAATGTAAAGAACAGGGGCGGAACAGTATTATAAGCATATTCCTAAGCCTAAGCCTAAGCCTAAGCCTAAGCGTAAGAATTAGCATATTCCTAAGCCTTAGCCTAGGCGTAAGCCTAATCCAAACAAAAAAAATTAGTCTAAAGCTTACACTTACTCCATTGCGGTCCCACAGAAAAACGTTCCGTCCCCAATCTTTTACATGGGCCAAGGGCCCCATCCAAACTCATTGGAATAAAAACCGCCAACGTTTAAAAATGCGTTTGGCTTCTCGCGACGCTTACTGTTTGTCTAAAAATTGGTTCTAAATTGCAAATCTATACGCTATTGATGCTAAACTTTAATCTGAACGAAACTCTACCAGACTATCAAAAATAGGCTAGCAACTCCCAATGGTCTCGAAGTAAGCTTATTCAGCAAATAAAACATCGTACCCCATCCTCGGTATTTAAAAGCCAACTCCACATATCAGGGGCGTAGCAAGTATTTCATTTCGGGAATGTACACTGCAAAAAATGGTGAGTCAAATTGACACTACAGGACTACAAAAACTGAGTCAAATTCGACTCAGTCAAATGTGCAACTCATTGAGTAGAATTTGACTCTAGCCGGAGTTGAATTTGACTCAGTTTGTGTAGTCACGTACAGCCTATTTCAGAGAGAGTCAATTTGATTCACCATTTTTTTGCAGTGTATAAATTGTATATAAAGTTTACCGAGCGAGTTCAGTGAAGCGCAACTTTTTGATCGAAAAATTCATAATGATAATCCTGCTGAATATGCTTTTGTATTTGTGTTTTCTAAAAATTCGCGAGGGAAACCTTGATCCTGCCGGATATTAATATGGCATTCAAAAGTGTTTCGTTATTCGGATCTCCAGTGGAGTCAGCACCAATTTTCCGACGGAGAAAAATTGTACGGTAGGGGACCTTATCATTTTATCATAAAAAATTTTCTGACAAGAGGGCGTACGCATCCCCCCTGTAAATCCGCTAGTGGGTGGTCTTATTTACACTAATCAGCCGGAAACGTGCATCTTCGAAATGTTTTACGTGCATTCAGTTTTTCGGTGAAACTGCAATAGAGTAAGCTTAAGCTTTAAAGTAATTTTTTGCTTGGCTTAGGCTTTAGGCTTAGGAATATGCTTATAATACTGTTCCGCCCGTGTTCTTTACATTGGCCAAAGTATGCCACACTTGGCGTTCCGCATGGTACAAAATGTATAACCGGGCGTTGTGTTTTCGGTCGACCACTTTATTTAAGGATGTATACTTAAACAACAGCTTACAGTTTGAAGATATCAACGAGTACTGCACCTTCTTTATTTAAGGGGGGTCAGTATTGTTGCTCTGTAAATATAACGCTCAAAAATGCCCCATAAACAAAAGAGGGGAACGCCAAACATGCAACTCGTGCTAAGTACATTCATTTACACACAGAATTTACCCAGTTGCACACTCTTATAGAAAGTTATAATCGACTCTTGGTGCTACCAAATTTCTAGAATACTCGTCACCATTGTAGGATTAAACTCAATTTAACCCTGAAACAATGGTCTCATCCGCCAGGAGGTGTCTATGGTATATTTTTTCTTTGTAAACTTTCCAAAGTTACCATGACTAAAACGCAAAAATAAAATAGTAAAAGACAAAAAACGGCCACAGTTGATGTCCAGCTGGCGTTAATAATGAATAGTTTGCAAAAACATATATAATTATTACTTCATTATCTATCGTTGAAAGGTGGTAAACTTTTGTTGTTACATTCAGTTTTGGCCAATGGTAAAGTTTTGAAACAAAAATATGGGGCCTTCCAAGAATGCATATGATATATATCATATATATCATATAGATATAAATATATAAACGTATATATTTATATATATATGTATATATACAATTATATCAGGATGCAACCGGAATTATAAATTACCGCAACCGGAAAGTTAAAAAATACCGGAACTGGAACCGAAAAATAAAAAACATTTGTTACCGAAAAATTCATTTTTAAGCGCTAAATATATATACATACATTTATATAAATATATACATATATACATATAGATATAAATATATATAACTATATATACATATATAAAGATATATATATTTATATATATGTATATATGTGTATATATAATTGGAGACTAATTGCACTAGTTTTAGCATGAACATCAACAGTGATATTAGACGGTGCGTGGCGATATGTAGACCTCAAGATGCATATACTCTTTAATTTGTACTTTCTACGCCATGTGCTCCATCAGTAGGGCTCGAGTTAGTGAAAGGGCTTGTAACTTTCGAACCAGTGAATAGTTTGACTCCAAATTCGGCCTATTTTTCACATTTCACCTATCCTACCGTGATTGATTGTATTTTCGTGTTGGAATTTCAATTGTTTATTGCAAAAAACGTGCTGGCTCGTCCCTCGCGAGGGTGTTTTTCCACTACTCTGGCAGGTCTATTAACACATGGTTCCCGACCAAAGATCGAATTACTTTAACAGACAGGAAAGGTTCAAAACCAAAACTATGGCATCTTTCGTTGTTGGGTTACATACTGGGGCCCCATGTTACTCCCGTAGAAAAAAGAATCGTTCTTACTATCGTGGCCAAACGTAATTACGTTCTTAAAAATCAAATATTAACTATGAACGCGCTGAGTTGATAAACATTTTATTGGTCGTAACTCTATATAATTAAACGGGCCAATGTATAGAACAGGAGTGGAACAGCAAAATAGGCATATTCCTAAGGCTAAGCCTAAGCGTAACAATGAGCTTAATATAGCTAAGCTTAAGCTCAAGCCAGTAAATAGTCTACAGCTTAAACTTACTCTATTCCAGTCCAAAACAGAATATATACCGTTCCGCCTTTGATCTTTACATGGGTCATTAAATGTAATAATGAAACGCGAATAAACTTTTTTCGCAACAGCAGCTGAGAAATAATAAATTTGCCTTATTTTGATTAGATGTTATTTCATTATAATTACGAGTGCCAATGTTACATTCAGGGGCGTTACAGCAGATTAAGCGTATACCTAAGCCTAAGCCTAAGCTGTGCAAAAATGTGTTCCTAAACCTTAGCGGTGCAAAAATGTCTTCGTAAGCGTAAGCCTAAGCCTAAGCAAAAAATGTAATCTCGAGTATAAACCTACTCTTTTATAGACCCACCAGTAACCTGGACGCCACTATGAGTGTAGCGAATACAGGATCAAATTGGCAAAAAAGCGTATTTCATCGAGTTTCGAAATAATACAGTGCTTCTTAGAGCGCAAATTGATTCCCAGTTGCTGGGCACGTTTGTTCGCACCGCAATACTTATTTCAAGTCATACACCCCCTTTTCTGAAACAACATTTCGTCTGGTGTCCTTGATTATAATGGTTGGCATTCCAACGTTTCAAAGGCGAGCCTACGCCTAAGCCTGAGCCTAAAGCCTGAAAGCATAGAAAATATTTTGAACATGAGTTGAAATAGCAGCTATAAACGATGCATATTCTGAGTTCGGGAAAAAACCAACACGGATGTGTGTTGCAGAAATGAATTCGAGGATAAGTTCACTTCAACCCACGTTCAAACTATTATTCGACAGATCGCAAAACAATATATACCCTCTCAATATTAGTGTTTCAAATTATTTTCCTACGCCTAAGTCTATTTTATATTTATTCCAGCCATTATTTACCGAAGGGACTATATATTTCTTGCAAAAGAGAGAGAGTTTAAGCAAATAATATAGACTCAGTCCATTACAGGCCGGTAGCCAGCTCACCTTGTTAGGGAGGCCAAACATTTTCCAGTAGCAGCATAGAACGGTTTTCGATAACATATACAAGCAAGATTAAAAATTTTCTATATGGGGCAACAATTCTTTCAGGGGGGCTGTGCCTCCCTTCACTGGCCCGCTCTGGCTACAGGCACGATCCATTAGTGCTTTGTTGGCCCATGTTACTTTAAGGGGCGTCCAGGTTTCTGGTGGGTCTATAAAAGAGTAGGTTTAGATTCTAGATTGCATTTTTTGCTTAGGCTTTTAGCCTTAGGCTACGGCTTAGGAACACATTTTTGCAACGCTTAGACTTCGGCTTAGGCTTAGAAATACGTTTAACCTACTGTTACGCCCCTAAAAGTAACATTGGCCGTTTTGTTTCTATGACGGATGTCGTCTACCACACCCACTCCCCATTTAGCCAGCATTGCAACAATGCCTGCTACGAGCAAATTAGGTCTCAAGACAGTACAGCGACACAGTTGCAACCGCTACAAAAGCCCAAAATTATCTTTTTAACCGGAAACGCTCTTGAAACCAATGATTGTTTGCTTCTGCAAACCACAGAGGCGTACGCCAGCATTTGATTTTGAGACGGCTAAACTGTTTAGAGTAAACATTGTTGTTTTTTGGCGTGCGACCGTAGCGAGCGAGAAAATTTTCACCTCAGGATGTAAGATTTACTTGCCGAACGCCGTCCGCATGTCTATTTTTACGCCTTCAAAGCTTGCACAGGATTTATAATGACTCTGCAAGTCCGTAAACACCAATTATTCAAAATGTTGCATTATGGTTGCTTTGTGCTATTTTATTGTGTTCTGGCAGACGAATTATTTAGTCACAACCCTGTACTCTGTAAAAAACAGTCAACTTAAAATACTTTAGTTATATTTCACTAACTTTTTTAAGTATAAGTGTACCAAATATTGAGTAAATCGTTGCTTAAATAATGTAAACAAGTAAAACTACTGCTGTCATTTCCTGATTCATTAAGTAAATGTAAAGCTAAGAATTTTTTGTTTGCTTAAAATTAAGTAACACTTTGCAAAGCACCATAGTAAGTAAAACACGACACTTAATTTGGCAACAGTTTTACTTAAGTATATTTCTTAGTGAGTATCGAGCTTACCGCATGCTGGTGGCGGGTAGGCTGATCAAAAAAATTCAAAAGAACCATCCTGAATATAAATGATTTACAAGCGGCTGTATTACTTCCTTCTTGAAGCCAAAATTTTTTTGCGAGGCAGAATCGCCTGATTTCTATCTGGTTACGTTCCGAATTTGCTTATTTGTTTTCAAAGCTTCACTTTTTACCCACAATGGAGACTTGAATGGGGTCCATGTTAATACTTTTACGGCTGTTCCGGCTTCTGGCGAGACTAAAGAAGAGTAGGCTTAAAGTTTACACTACATTTTCTATTGAGGATGAGTCTTACATTTGGTTCAACGCTTAGACTTAGGCTTAGGAATATGCTTAATCTACTGTTACGGCCTTAAAAATAACATTAACCGGTGAATGGGAAGGTACGTTGTTTCCCACACATTGAGTGCAAATTGCAGTATTTTGGCGAAGTCGCACGTAACCAATCAGAATAATGGCCGTATTAAGCACGATTTTATAATACGGGAGGGGTTACGTACACTGCAAAAAATGGTGAGTCAGATTGACTGTCTCCGAAATAGGCTCTCATGTCGTTTAATTATATTCCAGAACACTGCTCCTGTAACCGATAATTTTTTTATTGGAACCAGGATTTTTGGTCTTGCAGCATTGATAATCAATATGATGCTTAAATTAAGCGTTTTAAATTGGTTTATCCAACTCGTTTTTAGGTATACTACTCTTCTGAGGCAACGATTTGCAAAATTTTAATTTACGTTTCTTCTGCCAATTAAAATGCGTGACTTGTATAAAATCTTCACTTCAGCGCGCAGCCAAAGAGAAGTTTGGAAACCGTGCCCGTAGCAAAAAAATTTAAACACCGGTCGTATAGAGTCATGTGAAGTCCTCTGTGGCCTTCCAAATTTTTTGACCCCCTCTGCGGAAACGAAATGTTAAGCTGGCCACGGGCCTGAATTAAGCCCAATTTGAATGCATCTGCCATAAAAAAACAAAAACCAAACTATGCAAACACATGACAATCGCCATTGAAAAGCTGCGACCCCACGACCCCACGATTCGGCTTGAAAGGCCAGCGCCTTTTTCAACTCGGCGACACAGTGCGAAAATAGCGGTGTTCTATTTATATATTGTACTATAATCCGTGAACTGTATTGACCCAAATAAGAGGGGGTAATAAGAGGGGGTCCTCATTTTGAGTCCGAATCAATTGGAGTCCGTATCAATAATAAGAGTTCGTAAGCGGATAGAGTCCCTAAACCCTAATTAGAGTCCATAAATGTCAATTATCCCAATTGTAGTGTATGAATGTCCACAGGACCAAATAATTTGAATTCGAAACTTTCAAATGTACTTAAATTTTGAATGTACATTCCTAAGTACCACCTTTTCACAAGACAAACGTTTAATTCAACGGATAATTGCAGTACCGGATATATATCAGTAACGAAGGGCGACGGAGCGTGGGTTAAATTAATAACAGTCCGTAACCGAATAACAAGGGGGGTACTCTCTGGAGAGGCCAAATACATATCAGCCCCCCTTGTCACTTGTGAACGATCCCTCGGAAAAACTCAGTTCTTTTTCATACTGATGAACGCATAATTTTTACAAGTTTCATTTACCATATAAAACCGAAATTTCATTATAAATAAGTCGGATATTAGTATGTTTCTCATTTTACAAATTTGGTACAATTTACACCCCGAAACATCAACTGCTTTTAATAAAGACGGCCTCCAGACCGTTTCAAAAAGACCAGCTTTAAAGGTCAAAAATAAGTAAATATATGCGTTTGTCATATTTTTGCGAAAAATCTCTATGTAGTTTTTGGCTACAAAAAGCATATCAATCTTCGATAAAAGCTCAGCGTTCGGTAAAAACTTTAATCACAAAGCACAATATTACTCGTCTGACATGTTTATCTCGAATTGGGGTCTTTTTAATAGCGTTTAGTAATTATCTGGTTACATGGACCGTATTTAACTCTTGTACATTTGCCTGCTATATGATTACGCTTAGGCTCAGGTTTATGTTTTTTGGAAAAAGCTTACCTAAAGCTCAAGACTATACTTAAGACTAAGCCTTTGCCTAAGTCTAAGCCAACGTGTTGTCGGTGACAGCGTACAACTTTTTCAAACACACGAACTGGTGGCAGTGGGAAATTTTAAAATTTCCACTTAAATAAAACACAAATCATCAGATGTTGAAACGGTACCAAATTTTGAATTTTATCATTCCGTGGTTCAAAAGCTAAAGGCGACACTGCACTATCACCTGGTAAACAATATTACATACATTGGCCCATGTAAAGACCAGAGGCGAAACGTTTTTCTGTGACACTGCAATAGAGTAAGCTTAAGTTTTAGACTAATTTTTTTGCTTGGCTTTTTATTGGCTTAGACTTAGGCTTAGGCTTAATAGGCTTAGGAATATGCCTACAATACTGTTCCGTCCGTGTTCTTTACATTGGCCCATACATTTGAGAATACGGCCACTGATTTAAACGCATGGCTGCTCAGTTTCTGAGGTCAATATTCACCAAACGGCTAATCATCTATGCACCAGAAGGCGTTCAAGCAAGCAAACTACGGCATAAATGCACAAATATGGCAACATTTTGAATCAAGTAACACTAAAAAAGTATTTCTGAATTTATTCAGAAAAGTATTTTCTGTGGCAAATCTGAAAAGTTTTTCTGATCTTTAAGACAAGTTTCCTAAAAATAGCTTGAACACGTTTATTTTCAGACTTTGTTTCAAACCCTTTTTGAAAACTTTTCTGTTTTAACAGAAATACTTTTCAAGTGCACCTTGCTAATTATATTTCTTAAATATAAGAAATTTTTTCTTAAATATCAGAAATATTATTTTGAGTGCTGCAGAAAATTGTGGCCTATTAATTACACAAAACATTTCACGTCTAACTCCAGTTACATTTGCCAATACATATTTTCGTTTAGGTTTCAGAACAGGCCCATAGCCTGTCCGCCTTGCTAAGAGAGAACGGAGCCAAAAGATTTCAGGAGAGGCATACAACGGTTTTCAATGACTTACAAGAAAGGTTGAAAATTTTCTAGGGGGGGTAAAATGCTTCCCGCTGCGACTAAGCGCCCTTGGCCGCATTCTGGCTAGAAGCTCATATATAAACATATTTGCAATGCTCACACTAGCATTTGCCGTGTTTTGAATCAATCAAACACCTGGGAGGGGTCCACAACTTTGGGGCTCAGTTTCGTAGAATTATATTCGATTACGTCAAAAGTAAACTTGTTTATCCAATTCTAAGAGCTTGTCTACTGGCATAGACCATTTATTACACTGCAAAAAATGATGAGTCAAATTGATTCTTTCGAAAATATGCTTTTTCGAGACTAAACAAACTGAGTCAAATTCGACTCCGCCAGAGTCAAACGCGCGACTCAGTGAATCGAATTTAATTCTGACGGAGTCGAGTGTTGACTCAATTTGTGTAATCCCGAAAAGCCTATTTCGGCGAGAGTCAATTTGACTCACCATTTATTTTGCAGTGTTCCGAAGTAATGATTTTTTCGACTTCTCTAAATATATCTTAAAAGAAACTCGATTTTTAATTGTTTGGTTCAAAATTTCCCTTTCTATAAAGTTTGAAAATCCTCGGATACTGTACCTGACACTGGAAAATTTGGCCCACGCATTATGGCGTGCCTATTGTTGAAATTTAAAAATATGGACATATTTCAATTTTAATTTCATAACATATTATGGATTTTCATTTATTGATTAAGAGGGCACCTGATACCATAAAAACGGCGTTGTTCCAAGCTTAAAAAGAAACACGCCGAACAGTAAATACCAATGAGCTGATTAATTAACTCTGAGAAAGAATTACTTATTTCTGGCTATTTCTTAGTTATTAGCAGTAACTGTTAACTCACTCTTAGCTGATTTAATAGTTCTGAGTTCTGAAAGACCGTAGAGCGCTAATTAGTCATTTCTGGTTATTTCTGAGCTAATAACATTAAACATCAACTCGCTTTGAGCTCATTTAATTTTCGGGGAGTTAAACTCAGAATGAATTCAATCAATTCTGAATTCGGAGTTCTGAAACATCTAATTCAAAGCTCTCAGGCTTCTTGTGCTGCAAACTGATACCACGTCTAAAAAATCTCTGAACCAAAATCTCAAAGAGAACGGGGTTTGACACCTGAAATCCCTTCGCTACGCCCTTAAAACTTGTTCTTTTTACAGTGTTAATTAGGTTATCCGTTATTCGTCTTCATGGTTGGTTTAGTGAAGCTAACGGCGCAACGTTAAAGCTTATTAAACCGTTTATGCCAGGCTAATAATTAACACCAATAGGAAATTATCACACTGGTGTTTAAACACAGCATCGAACAACAACTGTTTTACATAATGAACCCGTATGCCGTTCTCATAGTCGAATGCTTAGAAATCGTGTCAAAAATGCAAAAAGCTTTTTAAGCGTTTTAAAAAACGTATATAATGATGAGAAAATAGCGTTTTGACAAATGCTAAAAAGCGTTTAAACGTGTAAAATAGCGTTTAGTTGTTTTACACAATTTGTTGTGGCACAAATTTCAAATATAATTTTGTGAAAGTAGAATTTTACAAATTTAAAAAAAAAAACTCGCTTACCTGTTGATACGAGCGTTCCAAATCTGTTCGAAGTTGCATTAGTTTTTGACGCAAATTATTCTTTTGGTCTTCTTCTTCGTTCATCAGCTTTCGACCGGCATCCACTGAGCTGCCGAAGCATTCTTTGACTATTTTTTCTTTTAGTCTAAAACAGTAAAAACATAATTAAAAATGGATACTGTGGCGACTTGAATAAGAGTGGGCGGACGTATTACTTTTTGAGTCTGAATCAATAAAAGTCTATTTACCTCTAATTAGTCCATAAATAGATACAGTCAAAAATTACTAATTAGTCTGTAAATGTCAATTGCCCTAATTAACTTTCGTAAGTGCTTCCTGGACCAAATTAAGTTCAGTAAAGCGTTTGATTCATTACTCAAATAATAATGTTCCTATATTCACGGCAGCATAAACAAGTATCAGTATATTCCTAAAATAATGAACTTAAACCATACAAAAACGCTGGTATATAGTTCGAGGGGTGCGGTCCAAACAACAGGAGGTTGATTGAAACTAAATTACAGTCCGAAACCAAATAACTAGGGGGTACCGTTTGGAGACGCGATATAAATATCTGAAACCATCCCTCTTTTATTAGGGTCACTACAGTAGTGTAAAAACCGTTTAAATCTGGCGGATATTTCCAAATAGCTACAGCAGTTATTACTGCATACTGCGCGATGGGGTTTGCCAACATCCTGTCAGGTAAAACGAGCATAGAATCCAATACAGCTGTAGTCTAGAAATTGTATTCAAATCGAGGGTTAAAATTTCAAATTAATTTTCAATATTTCACCTTACTTTTACTTGAGTTCGAGGTTTAATCTTCCTTATATTTGCCTGCACAAAAGTAAGCAGAATTTATTAATATTAAATTTCACAAATTTGATCAAACTTATATTTCTTACCTGTTATATTCATCTTTACTGCACTGTCGTTTGTTGAGTTCTTGTATTTTTTGCTTTTTCAAATCTGTGTTTTGTTTCAGCAACGCTTGTTTTTGCCTAAAATCACATCAAAATTATAAAAACAATTTTCAAACATAACACAATCGGTTGCGATATATTAAGGGTCCGTATTCCCAAATGTGTGTAGCACCTATCGCCCGTTGGTGATAGGTCTTGTAACTCTCAAACCAGTGCAGAATGCTGAGGCTTAAAATTCAGCACTTTTTTCGCATATGAAAGTTTAAACAGTTGAGGCTGTGGGACAGTTGGGACAGCGCGAAAGTTTGGACAGTTGGGACAGCGGGACAGTTGGGAAAGCGGGACAGTTGGGACAGCGCGGCAGTTTGGACAGTTGGGACACCGGGACAGTTGGGACAGCGGGACAGTTGGGACAGCGGGTGGAGCTGGGACACTTGGACAGTTGGGACAGTTGGACATTTGAGACAGCGGGACAGTTGGGACCGCAGGACAATTTGGACAGTTGGGACAGTGGTGACAGCTGTGGCAGCGGGACAGTTGGGACGGCAGCTGGGCCCACAACAAGGAAAAGCTCTTCCACATAGATAAATTTTCTTCAATTGGATTCTTAGGCGCGGCGCCCCCCAAACCCTCCGCAAGTTCAGGGGACCCAAAGCAGGATGGGGCTATCGCACCCCCCAATCGCTTTACTCTAAGCAATTAATTATTGAAACACTTATTCTGCTCAGCCTCAGCGTCCTTTGAAACTAGGGGTCAGGGGGTGCTGCAAATCCTCCAAAAGCAAAGTAAAAGCTGCCCCTACTACACCACATTCTCAGTATATATTACATATAAATCATCAACTGGTGATAGGCGTTACACAAATTTGAGAACACGGGCTTGGGTTTGACCCTTTAGAAATACTTTGGTTTATCCATCGTTTAAAGTTGTCGGCGGGGGGGTGTTTAACTGAAATATTCCCCCTCCTGTGTGTAATCAGTTAATTTTTATCATTTGACCAGGGTGTAAAACGAATACTGAAAACATTAACGGAACCGGAAAATGATCAAAATAACGGAAACGGATGTTTCGAAAAGTTTAAAACAATTATTTTCTACCAATCAAATTCAGCTATGCAAAACAGTCGTCACCTGCCTAAGCAAATAGGAAGCATTTACGTCAAATTTGTAACATTCAAGAATTGTAAGACTTTTAAGTCCATTTACAACTTAAACTACCAACGCTAGAATAACGAAATTACCGGTATTTCTATAACGGAAACGTACACCGATTTTAACCGCGAAACGGACATCCAGGTACACCCTGGTAAATATATAACATCTGCTAGACAGCAACATCGGTGGTTGTTTTTAATTTTACTAAAACAAGCCATTTCCACATTAACCTTGATCTTTTTAGGCTAATTGAATGCTAAAAATTGCGTCTAAATAACCCTATACCATTTAGATGTGAAAAAATTAGCTTTCGGGCGCCTGTTCTATACTGTACCTTCTCGGTATCCATTTGGCTTATAAAATCAATTAAACCAATTTTGGCGTTGGTATCAAAAAAAACTTTTGCCTGATTTTGAATCTTTTTTTTACAGTTCAAGAATATTTCGAAAACAATTGCGATTAAAGTAACATTAAACCAACAAAACCCAGCACAAAACTTTGAGCTTGGCAATATCTATAATTGACATTCGTGAGAACCTGAAAACTTTTAGGCAAAAAAAACAATTGTTGTCAAGGTTCCAAAACAATGCCCGTTTTTTCTGGTTCCATATTAGGTCGTGATCTTAAAAGCATTATTGGGTTCGATTTATTGTCTTTAATAGTGCTAGTTTTCAGTATTCAACTAAAATTTAACCAATATTAATTCTATTCTCTGTGTGAGGGTTCTGTTTTATATTCTTATGGACCAAAACTTTACAGCAAAATTCTAATACACCAAACTGTTACTTTTCTAACTTTATTTTTACCGTAAACTTAGTTACTTAGAATATATTTGTTTCTATTATTTTCGAATCTTTATGTAAATGATTCTAAAAGGTTTCTGCCAGGTTGCATTCGGAATTCTGATTCCGATTAGAATTCCGATTCAAAACCAGTTTCGATTCCGATTCTGATTGCACAATCAAACCGAATCAGAATTTCCACATTTTAATTTTAGACCTACTTGTTGTGATAAGTTTTATAAAAATTCAGCATCGTTTATCTATTAAATAGTTTTCGATAAATAGTCAACTTATCAATAATTGATTGTAGTTTAGCTTTATAGAGCCAAAAAATGATTGCCAAATTTGTTCATGCGACGTTTTTTGACAATTGTTGCCATCCAACTGACACCCTATATAAATCAGTATTATACTTAACACAAATTGTCCGTATAGTAACAAATGTTGTAGTTCGATTCCGATTCCCGGTATAAATTTGCTGTTCCGATTGCGATTCCGGTATAATCCAGTTCCGCTTTGCACTCTTTCCGCATAATACACAATGCGCAATGTTTAACAACTATTGAATCATCGGAAAACATATTAATAGAATCGTTGGTGTTCCGAATTTACAACTGATTATTGTTGAAATGTAACAAGACGCCTCGCCTCGTTCCTATTTCTGTAAGCTACGTTTCAGAGTAAACGGCATAAAATTATGGAGCATTTATCAACAATTGCAAGCCTCTACATAAGTAGAAACCTTTGCCACTGTCTGGCAGAAGTCCCCAGCGTTCGTGCGTGCAACTGCACAGCCCCTCACTACAACTCAACAGTGGCCACAGTTGAAATCAACTAAGCATAACCAGAACCGGCCAATGTAAAGAACAGAGACGGCGCAGTATTTAAGTATATTCCTAAGCCTAATTCTAAGTCTAAGCCTAAGCGTAAGGATGAGCCTATTCCTAAGCCTAAGCCTAAGCGTAAGGATGAGCCTATTCCTAAGCCTAAGCCTAAGCCTAAGCGTAAGGATGAGCCTATTCCTAAGCCTAAGCCTAAGCCTAAGCGTAAGGATGAGCCTATTCCTAAGCCTAAGCCTAAGCCTAAGCGTAAGGATGAGCCTATTCCTAAGCCTAAGCGTAAGCCTAACAAAACACGTTAGTCTAAAGCTTAAACTGACTGTATTACAGCCCCCGCCGGAAAACGATCCGGCCCTGTTCTACACATGGGCTCCAGAACCAAATGAAATGGTATTATTAGGATGGATTATTTTCACGCAAAAGCGTCAATACGAAATGCGGCTACAAAATCAAACTTAGGTTTGTTTTTCATTTTAGCACCAAGTGCCACCAAGTGGATGGGGGCTGTAAATTTCCCAATTACCAGTTAAGGTTTTACTCAGATTAGCAACTGCGACTACCTGAATTTGTTCTCATACAATGACTAAACAGAGGCCGTGTAGTGTCTTATGATGTGAACGATCCGGTCATGTGATAAACAGACCGAAGTAGCGGATGCAGAAATTCAAAATGGGGGCGTGCATGGAATTTTGAACAATTCAACGCGGTGACGCTATATTTTTGAGTGTTGCACCGTGAACCATAAGTGATTTAAATATATATTTGCATGAACAGGGCAAAATTGAAATTTTGTAAACTAAAAGAGGGAAATTTACTAATTTTTCGCTAATATAATTTCTGATTCCATTCTTAAAAATTTCCTTAAAAATTTCACTCGTTGTATATTCGTTAGCTTTAATCGAGATTGAACTCAAAAATAGGAAAATTCAACTGTTGTATATTTTTAATCGCAATCAACGTTTGTTTCATTCGTTGAGTTGTGTTTAACTTTCGTTGAATTTACTCAAGATTGAACTCAAAAATAAGAAAATTCAACTGTTGTATATTTTTAATCGCATTAAACGTTTGTTTCATTCGTTGAGTTGTGTTTAACTTTCGTTGAATTAACCCGAGATTAGACTCTAATAGGACAAGGTGATAGGTGTAATAAGAAGCTAGTTAGTGCTACGCTAACTCTACAACAGGGATCGTGTAAACAAATTGCAGTTTACACGCGAAGTGCGAAATTTTGTGACATTTTTTAAAAATCTGGTTGAAATCGTCAATTTTGAGTCCAATGTAAAGAACAGTGACGGAACATTATTATTATTAGCAGATTTCTAAGCCTAAGCCTAAGCTCTCATATAGGGTTTGGCTTAGGTTTATGAACATGATATACTCCTGTCACGGCCCAGTTCTATACTCTGGCCAGCCTTTCAAAGGCCCATTATACTGGCATCTCTTATTCGATATCAATATACTGCCAGGCAGAGGCAGATATAACCTTTAAAACTATGTTGTATGTTATCTTAGATTATTTTAATAACGTTCAACTTTCAGGAATTACTTTATTTACGAGCTACGGTTCCTGTCTTTATTAGCCTAGGCCCGGTAAGGTTTACGCTATACGAAGACGTGCGGCGACGCACGACGACGCTGCGTGTCAAAAATCCGTATTAACGACGCGCAGCGGCGCTCGGAGCCTCAGGCCCGACTGCAGCGTAACGCAACCGATTTAGACCGTAAAGGTAGCTAACTGAACTCTCGTGTAAAATTATTCTACTTTACGTTGAAACTTACGCTTTAAAACTTCTTTCAATTGTTTTTTCAATGAAACGTTGTTTACGATCAATAATTCCGTCTTGAAGTTGCTTTTCCTAAAAAATATTAAAAAAATAGACTAAGTCTATTTGTATGGTCGTTCATTTATAATAAAATTTCAACTTTCACGCTTCAGATTTAAATTTTAAGCTCAAAGTTCATTTGAACGCAAACGTTCAAATATCGAAGCCTACCTACTCAAAACGATACTGAGGTCAAATAATTGTTGGAGACAGCACGCGGATAACTTTTTTCACATGGCTAAAGCCGACAATTGAAAACATATTATTATATCTATACACAATTTTGAAGATAAACTCAATTGACTCACCTCTGTCAAGTGTTTCTTTTTTAAATTCAACTCAGCGTCAAATGATCGTTGCCGAAAGTCTTCCAATTCTTCATTGAGCACATCCTTAAAGTATTATTTTAGTGTACTGTAGTGACCCGAATAAGACGGAGGGACTGATATTTATTTGGCCTCTTCAGAGGGTGCTCCCCTGTTATTCGGTAACGGACTGTTACTAATTTTCAAACCAACACTCCACCACTCTTCGTTTACTGATATATATCCGGCCGGTACTACAATAATCAATTTACTTAAACGTTTATTTGTCTTGTATCAAAAGCTTGAGCGATAATGCCGGTAGTCCATACGTCGTGGGTTCGACCCCACCGCACTCGCAACAAAATTTTCGTGAAGAGTTCGATATGGTACTGACTAAGTTAGAATTACATTTAGTAATGTACTTTCAAACTTAAGTATGCTTTAAAGTTTCGAACTCATCTTTATTTGGGCCTGGAGTCATTTATGCACAACAATTATAGATAATTAACATTTACGAACTCTAATTAAGGTTTAGGAACTCTATCCGCTGACGGACTCTTATTAGAGATACGGACTCCTATTGACTGAAACTCAAAAATAGAGGCCCCATCTTACTATCCCCGTCTTATTCGGGTCACTACAGTACACGCCAGGGGGGGCGTACAGAAGACAATAAAAGAAATAGCTAGATATATTGCCTACCGAAATTTCCCAGACAAACACAAACAAAGCACTTTTGACAATATTTAAAATACTTAAACCTTCCTGATGCTACAGGCCAAAAACACATTTTAGTCTTTGACATTCGCCCGAAATGAAATCTTAGTTTACGCCTCTGGTTCACACAACTCAACTACTTTACTACGTACAGTAAACACAACAAAATTTTAGCAAAATTTGGGCACGAATACATCGTTTTTGGCAACTGCAAAATTTGCACTGCAGTTTACAACCGATGACGTTTAACAGATATATTTCCTTGGCATGTAAATTGAACCAAACTCCAACTGCTATACCGTTAGAGCATTCAGAAATTAAATCCAGAACTTATACGGTATAAAATCGCCGTAATCGGCATCGCCCTTCACACATGCTAATGCTCAGTCACAAGTGTAAGTTTTTGCAGCGAGAACTCTACTATAATTTCAGCAACTGATTTAAAAATGATACAAATACAATAAATAGAGAATGAAAATTTCAAAAATCAATATTTTTTAATATTTTTCTGCCCAATACTCGAAACTTTTAAAATTCAATGGCTATTGCCAGTTTAGAAACCAGTGCCCTGGACTGAAAAAACGTAATTCAACTGGGTATTCTAGAAATATTTACGTACCCATATATACACCCAGTCAATACAGACAGGGGCGGTGGGTGGCGTACGCCCCCTCGTCAGAAATGTTTGGAGATAAAATGGTAAGGACCCTCCTTACAGTACAATTTTTCCCTGACAATTTTTTTCGTAACAACATACAATTTATACGCTCAGAAATTTTTATGTGATATCAAACCTTACAAATTTTCGCAGAAACTTTTTTGGCAATAAATTCATAACGCCCCTGCCATACAATTTTTCCCGTATTAGAAAATTTTTGTGATGATAAAATGACAAGGTTCCTCCAACCTTACAATTTTTGCGTTTTATAACATTTGCCAGCCCGCCCCTCTCCTGTCATTGGTTGTGTTCACTTTTGGTTTTTTTTCCACCAATCAGCACACATTTTCCGCTCACCAATGATTTCTACGGTCTCACGAACCAATTACAACGTCTACAACATTTCAACCTGTCTGGCATTAAGCACCAGGTGTGTGACTGACACCTGGTTAAAATCTCGGCTATCCAAACAATCGTCTCAATTGATTTTTGGACGGCCCAAAACCGCGAAAACAGGTTTACAATTCTAACGATTAGGTTCAGGTATATATTTCATTACTAGAAGCTCTGTTAGCCATTACATTAGACTATATATAATTTGATCCCAATCACCGTATGTTATGTAAATTTCACCTAAATGTACGTTTACATTGGATTAATCTTGTAGATCAGACCACAGTTTAAGATGAGTTTTGCAGACTTGAGCGGATGATAGTCTAAGGATTAAAGCAAAAATAAATGTGGTCTAAAATGTAAACCTGCTCTTTTACAGTCGTACCAGAAACCGGAAAGGCTCTAAACGTAACATGGGCCATCAAGGAATGCTAGTCATATGGCCCCGGGTCCTTCCATCACCTTAATCCAGGAGCCTACTCCGGTGGTCAGTAATTTTAACCATGGGCAAAAACGCTCCATGATATGAGTTTCCTAGCATCGAAAGTGCGGCAGCATTCCCCAGCATTGATGTTTGCCATCCGGCCAGCTCAAATGGTCGTTCGAAACATCACCACGATGCTTCATACCCGAATTAAAATTTGATGAAATTTAGTTCAAATTCAAATTTAAAAAATCGTACCCGAGTTGGAATTTGAATAAATCATACCCCAATTCGAATATAGAGAAGTCATACCCGAATTCAAATTTGAATAAATGATTCGAATTCGAATTTGAATAAATCATACCCGAATTCGAATTTGAATAAATCATACCCGAATTCGAATTTGAAGAAATCATACACGAATTCGAATTCGAATAAATCATACCCGAATTCAAATTTGAAGAAATCATACCCGAATTCGAATTTAAACAAATCATACCCGAATTCGAATTTGAATAAATCATACCCGAATTCGAATTTGAATAAATCATACCCGAATTCGAATTTGAAGAAATCATAGCCGAATTCGAATTTGAAGAAATCATACCCGAATTCGAATTTGAAGAAATCATACCCGAATTCGAATTTGAAGAAATCATACCCGAATTCGAATTTGAATAAATCATACCCGAATTCGAATTTGAATAAATCATACCCGAATTCGAATTTGAATAAATCATACCCGAATTCAAATTTGACAAAAAAATCCAGCCCAAATTCGAATCTGAAGAATTTAAAATAGTGAACCATAAATAAATCTCACGAGGTTTGTGACAGCGCAAAAAAGATATATTAGCGTGAAATTGAAATGACATTACGGGGGTGCACATTAATTACCTAAACCATTTATTATTTATTGCTTACCTTATCTTGTTTGCTTGATTTTTGCCGATATTGCGCTGACTGATTTGTATCACTTATGCTCGTTGTCTTGGATCTGTAATTAAATATGTATGCATCATAAAAGAAACAAAGCATTAATGTTAATAAAATTAGAAATTACATTTATTTTAGAAATTAAAAAAGTATAAATATATAAACATAATCATATGTAACTATTAAAAATTAAAAATATTATTGCTTGCATAATTAATTGTTACATTTATGGCACATGTTTACTAGCCGATCCAAAGGGGGGAGGCGGGGTGTACGCCACCCCCGTCAGAAATGTTTTTGTGTTAAAATGATAAGGTCGTTTCAAGAAGTCTTTTGAAACCACACCCCTTCGACATTTACACACACCATAACCCTATTTCCAAAGTCCCGACTACGCTCCGGGGTACATGGATTAATTTTAAAGTTAGGCTATCAACTTAACCTCTGTTATATTTTCTTCCAGTCACCGTTTATTCAACGGCGCTATTAGGTTTTATGGAAGTTCGGAGTGAGATGTCAAACGCAATTTGAGTAGTAAATCTTTAGATCCACCTATGTCTGAAAGGTCATTATATAGAAGACGGTCCTGGTCAGCTACCATACAAGAGTTCCCCGCACATTCCTGCTTTTTTATAGACACATATATATGAATATCAGGGTTGCAACAGGAACTAAATTTTGCCAGAACAGGAAAAGGAATTGAATTTTTTTGCAGGAACGGGAACAGGAACCGGAATATGAAATAATTTTCATCACCGAATTACTGATGGACTTTTCAGAAAACTTTGCCAAAAAACGGCTTAAGCAAGTTTTGAGCTATTTTCTGCGAAAACACAACACTAACATTTTATTGAAGTAATGGTAAAACACTCATGGCGAAATAACAATTTTTTAAAGACAAAGTTTCCGATGTTTAAATGATTAGGCATAATTTGCGACAAAACCTTAAAAATTCCGGTTCCTGCATCTTTAAATGCAGGAACAGGAACACGAACAGGAATTGAATTTTTGCAGGAATTCCGGCACGAACAGGAATTCCGGTTGAACCTTGATGAATATATATAAAAATAAATATAATTTATACCTTATAGTTAATTACGTTACAAAATACAACAGTAATAAATTAAACGTCAAATATGCGCTTATTTGCGTTATTACTTGCATTACTTATGATCTGTTTATCATTGCTGGCTTACACAGAAGGGGCACGTATTAAAAGATACATTCAAAATCAACGAATGTACCGCAGTGGTCGACATTATGGCCGAGCAACGTACAGTAAGTCCACAGTACTTGTTTAGTTCGACCCACATCTAACGAACCGGAGCATAAGCCTAAACCTAAACCTAAGCATAAGCCAGGCGTAAGCATTTGTTAATATAACAATATTAACACTGTGGGTGATGACTTTTGCCTTCTTCGAAATTAACACTAATCTGAACAGAAAGTAAAAATATATCGTGTTTCTGTCAACTACTTTTTCTTTATAAGGTTTTTGACAACCTTTTGCCACTGTATATCAGGGTGCAACCGAATATCCGGAATTAGCAAAAAAACACAACCGGTAACCGCTTCAGTATTCAGTATCCGACTCTGGGATATTTTGGTATCCGGTTGTACCCTACAGTGCTTAGATAGGTGCGTACAGCCAGCAGAAAGCCAAAGTATACTCAAGCCGGTAGCCAGCTCATCTTGCTACAGTGGCCTAACAACTCTTCTCAAAAGGCGCATTAAAGGGTATTCGGTGACTTACAAGCAAGGTTGAAAACTTTCTACGGTGGAGGGCAAAACTCTTCCAGGTGGGGCTAGGCCCCCCTGGCCCCAATCTGGCTTCGGGCCCGAGTTAAAACTCAAATTGTATTTTAACCACCTTCTCCAGTTTTTAGGTTTAACAAATAAACTTGCAGTAGGTAAACGTGATTGTTTCAGGTTACGATAGCAATGGTCATATGGCGCGGTTCAACGGTCAGCCCCCAAATTTGGCTGAAGCTATTTATGGTGCTTACGGAGCGTCTTTATCAGACGAATATTGATATCCAAATTGAAAATTTAATGACGTCAACCACGGCCAATGTTACTTTAACGGGCGTAACAGTAGATTAAGCGTATTCCTACGCCTAAACCTAAGCGTAAACGTTGCAAAAATGTGTTCCTAAGCCTAAGCCTAAGCCTAAAGCTTAAGCAAAACAATGTGATCTAGAATTTAAACCTACTCTTTCATGGACCCATCAGAAGCCTGAACGCCCCTTAAAGTAACATGGGCCCCAACCACAATGGAGCCCATTTTCTAGTCTAAAATGTGTGTAACACCTATCACCAGTTGTGTAACCAAATCTTGCGATCGAACAATCATGGAATACCTTCATTTCAAATTTCGCCAACTTCCCCGAAACAATACTAAATACATAGCTAATATACGACCAATATCTGAATTGGTCCCATAGCGGAGCCACGGGGGGCTCACCCCCCTAGAAAACTTTTGCCCCCCAGAAAATTTTCGACCTTGATTGCAAGTCATTAAAATCTTTTGAATACCCCTTCTGAAAAATTTTTAACCCCCTTAGCAAGGTGAGCAGGCTGCGGGCTTGTCCCATAGACGCACAGGGGGGCATCCCAAAAAATATTGCTGCTCTGAAAAAAGTTTTGACCTCGCTTGGAAATGCTCTTAAATCGCCGTGTGTCAAAATCTAAAAATTTCTGTTAGCCCAAACTAGTTAGGCTAAGTACACGCCTGGCTTGAATATGTATATATCTATTACTAACTGGTGATAAGTACTACACACACGTGAGTAATGATATATCACAATTCCAAAACAGGTATTTGGTTGAACCACGTTGACAACTCGTCGTCCGACAACTTGTAATCCGAAATTTCATCGACTCGACAATTCGTATCCATCATTATGCTTAGACTGAGGCTTAGGCTTACGATTACGCTTTGGATTATGCTTAATAGATGATGTATTCATAGGCTTTACGACTCTGATGGGCGACAAGTTGTAGAGTGACGAATCGTCTTAGATCGCTTGTATCTTAACTGTAATTATATTTTAATTTATAAAACCTGATAAAGAAGATTTTTGAGTTTATTTATATTATTTATAGTAGCTACTTAATCTTTGTCCAATAAAAGCGTTATAAAATAAACAGTATCATGAGAAAATTTAAAAAAACCCGTCCAGGAATTTGATGACATCTCCATGAAACCTAACGTTGAAAATGTTAATACTGCCGAGACCTCTGTCAACTTCTTAAGTATTATTACTTTCGCAACCCACAATAATTTAAAGGTACACTCTATACTGCAAAAAATGGTGAGTCAAATTGACTCTCTTCGAAAAAGGCTTTTTCTGACTACACAAACGGAGTCAAAATTCGACTCCGTCTGAGTCAAATTCGACTCAATTTGACTGAAGTCGAATTTTGACTCCGTTTGTGTAGTCAGGAAAAGCCTATTTCGAAGACAGTCAATTTGACTCACCATTTTCTGAAGTGCGAAAACTTAAACTGAAATTAAACCTTAACTAAAATTGATCCCCCCTGAAGTGAGGGGGGTAGGACCAAAACGCAACGAGCACAGGTAGTTTAGTTCAATGCAAAACAATGCTTTTTGCATACTCTTTTTAAGGGCATCATCTAATCTTGGTTGAAGTAAAACTGAAATGGCTGAACGGACTAACTATACTACGATTTGAAGTTTAATTTAATATCGCTCGTTAAAAAATATATTTACATAAAATTTATACCCTCCAGAAATGAAATCCTCTGGATGATGCGGTTTTTATAAAAAAACTATTCAAATAAATACCGTTCCAAAGACTTACTGTTGTTGCGGAACCGGATACGCGAGTTTGTCTTTTTGCCGGCCAGTTTTAAATGCATTACTGAATCGATCAGAAATGCTACTCAAACCACCGGATATTCCGGTTCCTGCAGGCAGTGCACGATGTGAGGTCAACTTGTTTCCGGTCGATGTTGAGGCAGCGCTTCCGGCGGATATGTTTGACATCTTTTTCAAATAGTTTTGTTTTTCCTAAATCAACGGTCCCATCACGTAAGCAGAGCAAATTTAATATGAAAAAAGCAGCTGAGTCAGCAACTGGCAGGATGCAAACAGATAGTAAAAATAACGGAAACGGATCACGAATATTGAAGTACAAAAGTATCAGAGATGTTTTTTTTTATTTTTGAGCCAACACAATTGATGCATGCAGATATTCAACGGGTTTTGTAAAATTTTAAAGAAAAAACAGCGGATGAAATGAAATTATTAATCGTGTCGATGAATTTCGCAATTTTTATTTCATATCGAACAATGGCAGCATATCTGTAATGAAAAACTGTGATATATACGTGATTTATAACTAATTTTGAACATAAAATTACACAATTCCCCCGGTATTTCTATAACGCAAACGGAAACGGTGACTAATTTTTACCGGAAACGGATATCTGGTTACATCCTGTTATGCAATACACATTTGAAAATACGGATAATTGCTTGGTTAAAAAATTGTTATAGTCTTGATATCTGAAAATTGCTCTTACGAAACTAGCGGTGACAATATCTGTCAACTTTATTTTACAGGTCCATCTCCAAAAACCGGCATTGGTCTAAAAAGCTTGTAGCTAAGATTCCTTTAACAAGTTTTTCAAGTAATATTGGAACTACACCGTCTGCACGACGCCTGTTCGAAGTTTTGCACAAAGTCAAGGACCACGCCGGGAATCGAACCTCAGCCGTTCGTCCACTCGAGTCAAGCATGCTACTACTACACCACATGGTCATTGCAACAACTTCTCATACCGGTTTTTGCTTGACATACACTTACCGTACATATGCCGACAGTGAAAAACAGGGGGGGGGGTATAAAAGAGAAGGGATAAAGAGGATATACCCCGTTGCGAAATTTATGAACAAACAACAAAACACACTTTTAACAACCTTATGGACTCTAGAAATTACTATAAAATTTCTATACTTGAAGTCTTATATTAGCACAAATTGGAATCCTACGTACGCCGTTTGATGCAGCAAATATAAGTTTAGCTTACCTTTGCCATTCGATTTCTATGCTCAGTGAATTCCGTATGTTGTCTACTCTTCAGCCGGGTGATCGTTCGACTTGCTTTGAGCTCTTCAAGATTTGGAATGGCAAACTGGTTGACCACTAAAAAGACCAGAAATAAAATATTAAATTTTAGTTAATATTTGCTTGTAAGCCGAAACAACACAACAAAAAACAAACATTTAAATTTAGCAACATTTCATTTTAAGCGGAAAACCATACTGTCGTAACCCGAATACTAGGAAGGGTAAGTAGAGGGTTGCCATTTTGAGTTTTAATCAATAGAGTCCGTATTCCTAATAAGAGTCCGCAAATGTGAATCATTCCTACTTGTACTACATAAATGACTCCAGGGCCAAATTAAGTTGAGTTCAAAACTTTAAAACATACTTAAGTTTTGAAAGTACATTCCTAAGTATAACCGTGCATTATCGCTCAAGCTTTTGATACAGACAAATAGACGTTTAATTCAACGGATAATTGCAGTACCCAATATATATTAGTAACAAAGTGCGGCGGAGAGCGGGTTAAAAATAAATAACAGTCCGTAACCGAATAACAGGGAGTACCCTCTGGAGAGACCAAATAAATACTAGTCCCCTTCTTATTCGGGTCACTACAGTTGCCAAACTTTCCGATATCACCCATTAATTGCCCAAAATTTCCCAAGATTTTCCGGCATTGTTAACTTTCAAATCAGTGAATTTCGAGATGGAAAATAAACGAATGACTCATATTCGATTTGTTCTCTTTCTGTATCATTTTTTTCGCACCCAGAATATACACCCCAGTGTATATTCCCACCCCCCCCCCCGAAAAGTTTAAGCTGACATGGACAAAACAACACAACGCAGTGAATTGCTTTACCCATTAATTTTTTAACTAAAATGCATTCGACAAATAAAATGCATTCGACTATTAACTTCTACACTAATTTCGCCGAAACTTACACTATTATTCTTAATACCTAGTGAGAATTTGTTAGGACGAAATTAACACGAGACAATTTGCTCCACCGCCACTAGAGTGAGTTTGACCATCACTACTGGTGGTAGGTTCTGTACACATTTGGAAATATGGGCCTTTTTCTAAATATCCAAAATGGTTATTTAGATACTATTAATATTAGATTTAAGTTACATCTAAAGGGATCTAAAGGATTACCTCTGCTAAATATCCAAAATGGTTATTTAGATACTATTAATATTAGATTTAAGTTACATAAAAGGAAAAAAGGATTACCTCTGCTAAATATCCAAATGGTTATTTAGATACTATTAATATTAGATTTAAGTTACATCTAAGGGATCTAAAGGATTACCTCTGTATCTAGTTTAGTTAATTGCAAAAGTAAGTAATATTAAAAATAATAACGGCTGGGGTGTATTTTATGCATGAGATATTGGGGGATATACTTTGATACACCCCGTCATCCGCACGTTTTCCGATGACAAATATCATTTTTGCGGTGCCGACGGCGTTCAGACAAGTATAGGACCATTAATAACTATTGCAAGGGTAATGCAAACAAACGTATATTCCTTTCTCACATGATATTTTTATTCCCTGCCTCTTTATTTAATTAGCCCAGTCTAGTGGAAGTATTCATATAGCTATAGGAGCTTCGCTCGCTAGGCTAGCTATAGCTGATTATGTATACGTGTTCAATTGTTAACACGTGCATATATACTATAGTTCACAGTCCTAAGGAATAATGTGAGAAGGGGTTATATTACGTTTGTGTTTTCATGTTTACCCTTCATAGTTTTAATGCTATACTTGTAGTACGCCTCACCTTTAGAAAATGATATGTTGTTCCATGCGCACATTGTGGAGTCGTCCGCCGGATGTTAAAGTATATCACCACCCTTAATATCTATGCTATTACCCAGCGGTTTATTTTTTTTAATATTACTTACTTTTGCAATTAACTAAACTAGGATAAAGAAGGTAATCCTTTCATCCCTTTTAGTGTAACTTAAATCTAATATTAATATATCTAAATAACCATTTTGGATATTCCAGAGTAATTTTTAGATCCCTTTTAGATGTAAGTTAAATTAATATTAATAGTATCTAAATAACCATTTTGGAATTTAGCGGAGGTAATCCTTTCAATTCCTTTAGATGTATTTTAAATCTAATATTAATAGTATCTAAATAACCATTTTGGATATTTAGAAAAAGGCTCATATTTCCAAATGTGTACAGAACCTACCACCAGTTAGTGATTGGTTTTAATGCGATGTCTGCATCGGGGGTTGTAAATCTCTCGTGTGAATTTTGTCCCTCAATTTTTCCTTAGTAATTTTCCAGAAAATCTTGCAATAGTGTAAGCTTTTAGCAAAAATTTCCTGTAGAATAGTCGAATGCTTTTTTGTCGAATGCATTTTATTTAAAAAATTAATGGGTAAACAATTCACTCGTTTTTCTTTTGTAGTGTCAGCTAAACTTTGGGGGGGGGGGGTGGGATATCACTGGGGTGTATATTTCTAGGTAGGAAAAAAATGATACAGAAAGAGAACAAATCGAATATGATTCATTCGTTTATTTTTCATCTCAAAATTCACTGATTTGAAAGTTACAATGCCGGGAATATCTTGGGAAATTTTTGGGCAATTAATGGGTAATATGGAAAGTTTGGCAACTGTAGTACCCGAATAAGAAGGGGCTAGTATTTTTTGCTTTCTCCAGAGGATTACTCCTTTATTCGTTAGGGTTATTTATTTTTACCCGCTCTCCGCCGCACTTGTTACTAATATATTGGGTACTACAATTATCGTTGATTAACATATTGTTTTTTATAAAACTAACATATCACGGTTATCTTAGGAATGTACTTTCAAAACTTAAGTATGTTTTAAAGTTTTGAACTCAACTTATTTGGCCCTAGAAGTCGTTTATGTAGTACAGTAGTAATGCTGGTCGCTTTGCGGACTTTATTAGAAATTCGAACTCTATTGATTAAAACTCAAAATGGCAATCTTCTCCTTACCCTTCCTATATTCGGGTTACGACGGGGTATGGTTTTCGCTTAAAATGCAATGTTGCTAAATTTAAATGTTTGTTTGTTGTGTTGTTTAAGCTTACAAGCAAATATTAACTAAAATTTAATATTTTATTTCTAGTCTTTTTAGTAGTAAACCAGTTTGCAGCTTTTCAAATCTTGAAAAGTGAAAGCAAGTCAAACAGTATCGCAGCCGGGTGGGAAGGAGGTAGAGAAGATTCGGAATTCACTGAGCATAAAAATCGAATGGCAAAGGTAAGCTAAACTTATATTTTGCTGCATCAAACAGCAGTACGTAGGATTCCAATTTGTGTAATATAAGACTTCATATAGAAATTTTATGAGTTATTTCTAGAGTCCATAAGGTTGTTCCTTGAAAGTGTGTTTGTTGTTTGTTCATAAATTTCGCAACGGGGTATATCTTCTTTATCCCTTCTTTTCCCCCCCCCTGTTTCACTATGCAGGCATATGTACAGGTATAGTGTATGTCAAGCGAAAATTCGGTATGAAATTTGTTGCAATGGCATGTGGTGTGCAGTGGTGGCGTGTTAACTCGAGTGAACGAACAGTTGGGTTCGATTCCCGGCGTGGTCCTTGACTTTGTGCAAAACTTGAACAGGCGTCATTGAGACGGTGTAGTTCCAATATTACTTGAAAAAACTTGTTAAGGATTTAACTACAAGCTTTTTAAACCAATGCCGGTTTTTGAAATAAACCTTATAAAAATTAAACAAGATATTGTCACCACTAGTTTAGTAAGAGCAATTTTCAGATATCAAAACTATAACAATTTTTTAACCAAGCAATTCTTCGTATTTTCAAATGTGTATTGATAACAGGATGTAACCAGATATCCGTTTGCGATAAAAATTAGTCACCGTTTTCGTTTGCGTTATAAAAATACCGGGAGAATTATATAATTTTATGTTCAAAATTAGTTATAAATCACGTATCTTTCACAGTTTTTAGTTTACAGATATGGTGCCATTGTTCGATATGAAATAAAAATTGGCAAAATTCATCGACACGATTAATAATTTCATTTCATCCGCTGTTTTTTTCTTTAAAATTTTCAAAACCATTGAATATCTGCATGCATCAATTGTGTTGGCTCAAAAATAAAAAAAAACATCTCTGATCTTTTTTGTCTTTCAATATTCAGGATCGCTACTTATTCTGTTTGCATCCTGCCAGTTGCTGACTCAGCTGCTTTCATATTAAATTTGCTCTGCTTACGTGATGGGACCGTTAATTTAGGAAAAACAAAACTATTTGAAAAAGGTGTCAAACATATCCGCCGGAAGCGCTGTCAACATCGACCGGAAGAGTCTACCTCACATCGTGCACTCTGCAGGAACCGGAATATCCGGTGGTTTGAGTAGCATTTCTGATCGATTCATGTAATGCATTTAAAACTCGCAGGCAAAAAGACAAACTCCCATCCGTTCCGCAACAACAGTAAGTCTTTGGAACGGTATTTATTTGAATAGTTTTTTTATAAAAACCGCGATCATGCAGAGAATTTAATTTTCTGAGAGGTAGTAATTTTTTATAAATATATTTTTTATACAAGTGATTATAATTAAACTTCAAATCGTAGTATAATTAGTCCGTTCAGCCATTTCAGTTTTCCTTCAACCAAATTAAATGATGCCCTTTAAAAAGTATGCAAAAAGTTCATTGTTTTGCATTGAACTAAACTACCTGTGCTCGTTGCGTTTTGGTCTGACCCCCCTCACTTCAGGGATCAATTTTAGTTAAGGTTTAATTTCAGTTTAAGTTTTCGCACTTCAGAAAATGGTGAGTCAATGACTGTCTTCGAAATAGGCTTTTCCTGACTACACAAACAGAGTAAAAATTCGACTTCAGTCAAATTGAGTAGAATTTTACTAGACGGAGTCGAATTTTGACTCCGTTTGTGTAGTCAGAAAAAGCCTTTGAAGAGAGTCAATTTGACTCACCATTTTTTGCAGTATAGAGTGTACCTTTAAATTATTGTGGGTTCGAAAGTAATAATACGTTAAAAGAAGTTGTACATAGGTGTCGCGGCAGTATTAACATTTTCAACGTTAGGTTTCATGGAGATGTCATCAAATTTATAACAAAACTTTAAATTTTTTCATTATAACTGTTGTATTGTTTTATAACGCTTTATTTGTGGACAAAGATTAAGTAGCTACTTATAAATAATATAAATAAACTCAAAAATCTTCTTTATCAGGTTTTATAAATTAAAATATAATTAATATTAAGAATACAGGAGCGATCTAAGACGATTCGTCACTCTACAACTTGTCGCCTCATCGAGGTCGTAAAGCCTATGAATACATCATCTATTAACATAATCCAAAACGTAATCGTAAGCCTAAGCCTCATTCTAACATAATAGATGGATACCGAGCGTGTGCGAGTCGATGCTTATTTACAAGTTGTCGGATGACAAGTTGTCAACGTGGTTCAACCAAATACCTGTTTTGAAATTTTGATATATCATTACTCACGTGTGTGTAGTACTTATTCACTAGTAGTATATAGATATATAATCTTCCAGCCGGTGACGTAGTTAGCCTGAACTAGTTTGGCTAAGACAAATTTTTAGATTTTGACACAGGCGATTTAAGAGCATTTCCAACAAAGGTCAAAATTTTTTTCAGAGCAGCAATATTTTTTCAGATGCCCCCCTGTGTGTCTATGGGACAAGCCCGCAGCATACTCACCTTGCTAAGGGGGGTTAAAATTTTTCAGAAGGGGTATTCAAAAGATTTTAATGACTTGCAATCAAAGTCGTAAAATTTTCTGGGGGGGGCAAAGTTTTCTAGGGGGGTGAGCCCCCCGTGTCTCCACTATGGACGTTGATAATTTGTTGTATATTAGCTATGTATTTAGTTTGTTTCGGGAAGTTGGCGAATGAAATGAAGGTATTCCATGATTGTTCGATCGCAAGATTTGGTTTACAACTATAATAGGTGTTACACACATTTTAAGCTAAAAAATGGCTCCATTGTGGTTGGGCCCATGTTCTTTAGGGGCGTTCAGGTTTTTGATGGGTCCATGAAAGAGTAGGTTTAAATTCTAGGATCACATTGTTTTTCTTAAGCTTTAGGCTTAGCAGAACACATTTTGCAACGTTTACGCTTAGGCTTAGGCGTAGGGAATACGCTTAATCTACTGTTACGCCCGTTAAAGTAACATTGGCCGTGGTTGACGTCATTAATTTTTCAATTTGGATATCAATATTCGTCTATAAAACGCTCCATAAGCACCATAAATAGCTTCAGCCAAATTTGGGGGCTGACCATTAACCCCCATATACCTTGCTATCGTAACCTGAAACAATCACGTTTACCTACTACAAGTTTATTTGTTAAACCTAAAAACTGGAGAAGGTGGTTAAAATACAATTTGAGTTTTAACTCGGGCCCGAAGCCAGATTGGGGCCAGGGGGCCTAGCCCCACCTGGAAGAGTTTTGCCCTCCACCGTAGAAAATTTTCAACCTCGCTTGTAAGCCACCGATACCCTTTAATGCGCCTTTTAAAATAGCTTTGCCCACTTAGCAAGATGAGCTGGCTACTGGCTTGAGTATACTTTGGCTTTCTGCTGGCTGTACGCGCCTATCTAAGCACTGTATGGTACAACCGGATACCAAAATATCCCAGAGTCGGATACTGAATACTGAAGCGGTTCCTGGTTGTCTTTTTTTGCTAATTCCGGATATTCGGTTGCACCCTGATATACAGTGACAAAACGTTGTCAAAAACCTTATATAGAAAAAGTAGTTGACAGAAACATGATATATTTTTACTTTAGGCAAAAGTCATCACCCACAGTGTTAATATTGTTATATTAACAAATGCTCAGGCCTGGCTTATGCTTAGGTTTAGGCTTAGGCTTATGCTCCGGTTCGTTAGATGTGGGTCGAACTAAACAAGTACTGTGGACTTACTGTACGTTGCTCGGCCATAATGTCGACCACTGCGGTACATTCGTTGATTTTGAATGTATCTTTTAATACGTGCGCCTTCTGTGTAACCCAGCAATGATAAACAGATCATAAGTAATGCAAGTAATAACGCAAATAAGCGCATATTTGACGTGTAATTTATTATTGTTGTATTTTGTAACGTAACTAACTATAAGGTATAAATTATATTTATTTTTATATATATATTCATCAAGGTTCAACCGGAATTCCTGTTCGTGCCGGAATTCCTGCAAAAATTCAATTCCTGTTCGTGTTCCTGTTCCTGCATTAAAGATGCCAGGGAACCGGAATTTTTTAGGTTTTGTCGCAATATTATGCCTAATCATTTAAACATCAAAATCGTTGAAAAAATTGTTATTTCGACATGAGTATTGATTACTTTGTTCAATTTTTTCAATCAAATGTTAGTGTTGCGTTTTCGCAGAATAGCTCAAAAATTGCTTAAGCCGTTTTTGGCAAAATTATGTGAAAAGTTCATTAGTAATTCGGTGAATAAAATTATTTCATATTCTGTTTCCTGTTCCCGTTCCTGCAAAAAATTCAATTCCTTTCCCTGTTCCTGCAAAATTTAGTTCCTGTTGAAACGTGCGGGTGTTGCGTCTGCTGTGTGTCTATAAAAAAGCAGGAATGTGCGGGGAACTCTTATGTATGGTAGCTGACTCAGGACCGTCTTATCTGTGATGACCTTTCAGACATAGGTGGGTAAAGAATTTACTACTACGAATTGCAATTGACATCTCACTCCGAACTTCCATAAAACCTAATAGCGCCGTTGAATAAATGGTGACTAGAAGAAAATATAGCAGAGGTTAAGTTGATAGCCTAACTTTAAAATAAATCCATATACCCCGGAGCGTAGTCGGGACTTTGGAAATAGGGTTATGGTGTGTGTAAATGTCGAAGGGGTGTGGTTTCAAAAGACTTCTTGAAACGACCTTATCATTTTAACACAAAAACATTTCTGACGAGATTAGCATCCACACCACCTAACCCTTTGGATCGGCTAGTAAACATGTGCCATAAATGTAACAATTAATTATGCAAGCAATAATATTTTTAATTTTTAATCGTTAAGTATGATTATGTTTATATATTTATACTTTTTTAATTTGTAAAATAAATGTGGGTTCTAATTTTTATTTTTAACATTAATGCTTTGTTTCTTTTATGATGCATACATATTTAATTACAGATCCAAGACAACGAGCATAAGTGATACAAATCAGTCAGCGCAATATCGGCAAAAATCAAGCAAACAAGTTGAGGTAAGCAATAAATAATAAATGGTTTAGGTAATTAATGTGCACCCCCGTAATGTCATTTCAATTTCACGCTAATATATCTTTTTTGCACTGTGCACGAACCTCATCAGATTTATTTATGGTTCACTATTTTAAATTCTTCAGATTCGAATTTTGGCTGGATTTTTTTGTCAAATTTAAATTAGGGTATGATTTATTCAAATTCGAATTCGGGTATGATTTATTCTAATTCGAATTCGGGTATGATTTTCTTGAATTCGAATTCGGGTATGATTTATTCAAATTCGAATTCGGGTATGATTTCTTTCAAATTCGAATTCAGTTTCTATAAATTTCTTCAAATTCGAATTCGGGTATGATTTCTTCAAATTCGAATTCGGGTATCATTTACTAGAATTCGAATTCGGGTATGATTTATTAGGATTCGAATTCGGGTATGATTTTTTTAAAATCAAATTCGGGTATGATTTGTTTAATTTGAATTCGCTATAAACTTCTCAAATTTGAATTCGGGTATGATTTATTCGAATTCGAATTCGTGTATGATTTCTTCAAATTCGAATTCAGGTATGATTTATTCAAATTCGAATTCGGGTATGATTTATTCGAATTCGAATTCGAATAAGTTTTATTAGAATTTGAATTCGGGTATGACTTCTCTTTATTCGAATTGGGGTATGATTTATTCGAATTCCAACTCGGGTACGATTTTTTAAATTTGAATTTGGGACTCGAATTTCATGAATTTTTAATTGGGTCTGAAGCATCGTGGTGATGTTTCGAACGACCGCTTGAGCTGGCCGGATGGCAAACATCAATGCTGGGGAATGCTGCCGCACTTTCGATGCTCGGAAACTCATATCATGGAGCGTTTTTGCCCATGGTTAAAATTACTGACCAGCGGAGTAGGCTCCTGGATTAAGGTGATGGAAGAAGAACCCGGGCCATGTAGCTAGCATTCCTTGATGGCCCATGTTACGTTTTAGAGCCTTTCCGGTTTCTGGTACGACTGTAAAAGAGCAGGTTTAGATTTTAGACCACATTTATTTTTGCTTTAATCCTTAGACTATCATCCGCTCAAGTCTGCAAAACTCATTTTAATCTGAGGTCTGATCTACAAGATTAATCCAATGTAAACGTATATTTAGGTGAAATTTACATAACGTACGGTGATTGGGATCAAATTATAGTCTCATGTAATGGCTAACAGAGCTTCTAGTAATGAAATATATACCTGAACCTAATCGTTAGAATTGTAAACCTGTTTTAGCGGTTTTAAAAATTTAAAAAATAAAATCAAACAATTGTTTGAATATTTAAAATTTTGACCGGGTATCAGTCACACACCTGGTGCTTAATGTCAGACAGGTTGAAATGTTGTAGACGTTGTAATTGGTTCGTGAGACCATAGAGAGTCATTGGTGTGCAAAAAATGCTGTGCTGATTGGTGGAAAAAAAGCCAAAACAAAACGCAACCAATGACGGGAGAGGGGCGGGCTGGCAAATGTGCATAAAACGCAAAAAAAAAAATTTTGGAGGAACCTTGTCATTTTATCATCACAAAAAATTTTTCTCATAAAGGAACAATTGTATAACACCGGCATTATGAAAAAATTGCCAAAAAGTTTTATCCCGGAAATTTGTAAGGTTTAAATATCACATAAAAATTTCTGAGCACATCAAACCATATGAACCTACGGGAGGGGGGGACAGAGAAAAAGTGTACTGTAGAGAGATTGTTTACCATTTTATCTCCAAACATTTCCAACGAGGGGTCTTCGGCCCCACCGCGCCCAATCTATTTTGACTAGGTGTATATATGGTTACTAAAATAAATATTTCTCAAATACCCGGTTGAATTTCGTTTTTTCATTCCACGTTTTTGGTTTCTAAATTGGCAATAGCCATTGAACTTTGAAACTTTCGAGTATTTGGGCAGGAAAAATATTAAAAAAAAATATTGATTTTTGGAAATTTTAGGTCTCTATTTATTGTATTTGTATCATTTTTAAATCAGTTGTTGAAATTCGTGGCGGAGTTCTCGCTGCCAAAACTTACACTATTGACTGACCGTCACCATTTGTGAAGGGCGGACCCGAATTGCAGCGATTTTATACCGTATAAGTTCTGAATTTAATTTCTGAATGCTCTGACTGTCTAGCAGTTGGGAGTTTGGTTCAATTTTTTTGAAGAGGAAATATATCTGTTAAACGGCATCGCTTGTAAACTGCAGTGCAAATTTTGCAGTTGCCAAAAACGATGTATTCGTGCCCAAATTTTGCTAATATTTTGATGTGTTTACTCTACGTAGTAAAGTGGTTGAGTTGTGTGAACCAGAGGCGTAAACTAATATTTCATTTCGGGCGAATGTCAAAGACTAAAATGTGTTTTTGGCCTGTAGCATCAGGAAGGTTTAAGTATTTTAAATATTGTCAAAAGTGCTTTGTTTGTGTTTGTCTCGAAAATTTCGGTCGGCAATATATCTAGCTATTTCTTTTATTGTCTTCTGTACGCCCCCCCCCCTGGTGTTTCCTGTAGTGACCCGAATAAGACGGGAGAGTAAGATGGGGCCTCTATTTTTAAGTTTCAGTCAATTGGAGTCCGTATCTCTATCAAGAGTCCGTCAGCGGATAGAGCTCCTAAACCTTAATTAGAGAAGTTCGTAAATGTTAATTATCTATAATTGTTGTGCATAAATGACTCCAGGCCCAAAATAAAGATAAGTTCGAAACTTTAAAGCATACTTAAGTTTGAAAGTACAGTACTAAATGTAATTCTAACTTAGTCAGTACCATATCGAACTCTTCACGAAAATTTTGCTCCGAGTGCGGTGGGGAAGAACCCACAACGGTATGGACTACCGAAATTACCCCTCAAGCTTTTGATACAAGACAAATAAACGTTTAGTAAATTAATTATTGTAGTACCGGCGGGATATATATCAGTAAACGAAGAGTGGTGGAGCGTTGGTTTGAAAATTAGTAACAGTCCGTTACCGAATAACAGGGGAGCACCCTCTGAAGAGGCCAAATAAATATCAGTCCCTCCGTCTTATTCGGGTCACTACAGTACACTGAAATAATACTTTAAGGATGTGCTCAATGAAGAATTGGAAGACTTTCGGCAACGATCATTTGACGCTGAGTTGAAAATTTAAAAAAAGAAACACTTGACAGAGGTGAGTCAATTGAGTTTATCTTCAAAATTGTGTATAGATATAATAATAGGTTTTCAATTGTCGGTTTTAGCCATGTGAAAAAAGTTATCCGCGTGCTGTCTCCAACAATTATTTGACCTCAGTATCGTTTTGAATAGGTAGGCGAAAATAACTTAAACGTTTTTGTTCAAATGAACTTTGAGTTTAAAATTTAAATATGAAGCGTGAAATCTGGAATTTTATTATAAATGAACGACCATACAAATAGACTTAGTCTATTTTTTTAATATTTTTTCAGAAAAAGCAACTTGCGGAATTTATTGATCGCAAGGGTCAACATTTAATTGAAAAAACAATTGAAAGAAGTTTAAGAACGTAGTTTCAACGT
>JASANG010002827.1:0-36585 GCA_030248215.1 Enoplolaimus lenunculus
GATGTTGCTAATGTTTCTCGTTTAGAAACATCGGAAGCTGAAGTAAAGTAACAGGACTTGCCGAATGGAGTTGATTTGAGTAAGAGTCAACTAACTGATGCTCAGCGACAAGATCTTAGTCAGCTGCTGTGAAAATACGCTAATGTGTTTTCCAGTAACGATGACGATATTGGTTAGACCACGCTTGTACAGCATCACATAAATACATAAGGTAGCGAGCCCATTAAACAAAAACCGTACAGGGTTGCCCAAGCGTATAAGGGGATTGAATCCAAAGAACTAACTAAGATGTTGAATCAAGGAATTATTGAACAATCCGTTAATCCATGGTCTTCGCCAGTGGTGTTAGTTAAAAAGATCAATTCGATATTGCATTGATTTTCGTAAAGTAAGCGCTGGTACAAAAAAGGACACCTATCCAATACCACGAATTGATGACACTCTGGATCAGTTGTCAGGAGCGAAATATTTCAGTAGTTTAGATTTGTTAAGCAGTTATTGGCAAATTCCCATCGCACCAGAAGATAAGGAAAAGACGGCATTTGTCACAGATAAGGGTATGTTTCAGTTTAATGTGATGCCGTTTTGGGCTTTGTAACGCCCCTGCCACGTTTCAACGATTAATGGAGCTCATCTTTCGCGGGATCCGGGGAGAATTGTGTTTACTCTATCTTGACGATATCATTGTTTTTGGCGATACTTTTGAAAAACATCAGTCAAATCTCGAGCTTGTTTTAAGTAAAATTTTAGATGCAAATCTTAAGTTAAAAGGCAAGAAATGTCATCTTGGGTTGTTCGAAGTTCTATGTCTTGGTCATTTACTTAGTGCTGATGGTGTAAAATCGGACCCTGGGAAAATTAAAGCGATTACGGAAATGCCCACTCCTCTGCCTTTCAGAAATTGAAAGAAATGTTGATAAGTTCAAATGTATTAGCGTGACCAAATTTTCAATCCCAATTTATACTCCAAACCGATGCTTCAAACCATGGTCTTGGATGTGTTTTATCACAGTCAATCAATGGAACCGAACGGCCAGTGGCGTTTGCCAGCAGACAGCTTAATGTTGCAGAACATAAGTATTCAATAATAGAGAAGGAAGCTTTAGCGATAAAATGGGGAATTTCATATTTTCGACATTACCTTTTGGGCAGAAAATTTATAATTCAAACCGATCACAACCCCTCGAAATGGCTAATGTCAATGAAAGATACTTCTCTTCGTCTCACTCGTTAGGCTTTGCAGTTACAGGAATATGACTTCCCAATTGAATATCGAAAAGGATCGAGAAATCAAAATGCAGACGGCTTAAGTAGAAATCCATGCTGTGCTGTAATTAAACATAATTAAGCAGTCCCTAACTCAGAATTAACAAATACTGAACAAGTTCTCGATCAGTTCTGTGTTAAGGTCAGAAATTACTTGGCTGGTAATAAGCAATTGGTCTCTCATGCAAAAGTGCCCTTGAAGCGCTTCCTCATTTCTAATGGTTCCCTGTTCTGCAAAGGAAGACAAGATAATTTACGATACGTTGTCCCCATTGCGCAAAGAAAATTAGTACCGAAGCAACTACAGTTGCTGATAAAATTTTTCACTTATCTTCAATTCATTCTTGTCCTGAACAACTCTTAACAGATCAGGGTACACATTTTACATCACAGGTTGTTAAAGAAGTAACAAAATTACTTGGTTGCAAAAACTTGCAAACTACTCCTTACCACCCACAGACTGGTGGATTAACAGAAAGGTTTAATCAAACACTAGTGCAAATGTTGTCAGCGTACACCCATCAGACGGGGCGAAACTGTGATGTATTTCTTGACCATGCACTATTTGCTTACAGAACTTCAGTACAAAAGTGAACTGGTTTCTCGCCCTTTGAAATGTTATATGGTGGAAAACCAAGACTGCCCTCTGATATATACATTCAAGAATACGTACATCAATTTGAATACCCAACCGATTACACACGCTCGTTAGCTGAATCGTTACAAGCAATTTATCATAACGCAAATCGGCATATTCAACAAGCACAGCAAGTTCAGAAACAATATTATGATACACACACAAAATCTCGTTCTTTCAATGTTGCCGAACGAGTTTTACTTAGAATTGCTCCTCCAAAGATTTTAAAGTTCGGTCCGCGTTGAAATGGTCCCTTTGTGGTTCGCAATCAAAACTCTGAGGTAAATTAAACAATTAGTAAACTTGGACCTCGAAATCCTAAATTTGTTGTTCATATAAATAACTTAAAGAAATATTTTGAACCAAGTCAGTCTTTATAGAACAGTACCGATTGAATTGCATTCTTTAGTCGACATTATGAATATCGATGGCTTTCAAATTTTTACGATACAACAATTTATTTCAAAGAGCAGACTTACCAGTCTAGCGAACAATTGTATCAGTGTATGAAAATAACATTCGCTTTAATGTTTTGGGTTCATTTTGAGGTAGACAAAATTACGGAATGTGAAAGACTTTTGAAGAACTGTAAATTGGATGCACATCCGGCTGATTCAAGAAGAGCTGGTGCAAAATGTTTGAAAAACAACATCAAATTTATGAAATTTTGGGATATGTTTAAGGTGCCGTGTATGCTAACGGCATTATTTCTGAAATTTTCCCAGTCCACGAAACTAACAAAACTGTTGTTAGACACGAAAGATGTGCCCCTTTATGAAGCAAATCCGTTTGATGGTTTTTGGGGTTGTAAAGCATTTCGATTTGAAATATTTTCTAAAAAATGGATTTTAAGTGCTCGAAATGAGCTTGGAAATTGCCTACAAAAAGTACGCTCCTATTTACGCAATGAAAGCATTCGATTTTCAAAAATATGTCTACGCGATGAATTTGTTCACAGTATTAATCAAAATTTAGAGGATACACAGTATGTGTACGTCCCAAAGTTTGATCTGCGGCAAATTTTTGATTTAATTACGTTAATTTCATTTCCTGGCATTCCAAAAATAATAATTGGTGGCTATAATGATTTCCAATCAAAATCATGCGGCAATTCCAATCGAATACGAGCAGTTTCTCATGTGATAAAAACGCTTAAAACGGCTTGTTGTAATCTAAATGGCATTAAAGTATGCATTTTGCGCATACCACCTGAAGTTCATGTAAAATTTACAAATTCACGTAAAGTACAGCGACTTATTTCTGACTTTAACGAAACTTTGGATAATATTAGTGAAAACTTTTCTTATATTTTCGTAAAATAATTAAAGTAAGGCACAGTTGGAGTTTATGAAGTCCGAATCATATGCATGTTTTATCCTGTTACTGGGACCGGTGAATGGAGTAACTGGTCTTGGTATTATGGTTATGTTAATGCTTCACTTAGAATTTATGAATTGTGGAAGTGCAACTTGGTTCCATGCACATGCGAGGTGGGTATCACACTTATTATCAAAGGGGTATAGGAAAATGTAATATTAACTTTTAAAAAATTTTCCGATTTTGGAAGATTTGAATATTTTAAACATTGGAATAATTTGAAGTTAAAAAAATTGGTGAAAAATTTGAGTTTTACGCAAAGATAATTCTAGAAGCAGAATATTAAAAAGGTTGGCTTTAAAAAATGTTGGTTTTTGGTAGAATTGTTGTCAAAAATCTGACATGAATTAATTGATTCATATTTATGATTGCCAATTACTTGATGATGCGATTGAATAAAATCTTACAATTTTGATATGGATAAAACTACAGCGTTTGATTGCTAACATAAACTCTATCTCGGCTTTAACTTAATTGTCACCACAATCAAAAACGGTTCTTGGTTCAGCGGTGTTAACCCAGAACAAAGCAGTCAGTGGCACTTTGGTTCAAAAGAAACCAATGCTTTTTAAATTAAATCCCACAATTTCCAAAGACCAAAATTTAATACCGGAATTTTCGATTCCTATAAAAATTCCTGTATTAAAATTTGGTCGGTGGAAATTAACATATTTTACTAAAAATGACGATAAAAATTAAGTAGATTTTATTAGTACGTATAGTATATATGCAAACCTTGACAATCGCCGAAAATAAACTATGAAACTTAGATTTCGCTTCCGTGCATTGGGAAAATCTAAATACAGCATATAAAGTTGATATCTATCTCAAGCTAGGGTTATTTCACCAATATTGCAAAAAAGAAAATTTAAATGTGTTTTTCGGTGGCATGTTTTTTCATTTTCCGGTTTTGGCAATTTTTACCGGAAGTAAAAAGTTTGGCATTAAATTTTGGTCGGTAGAAATAAAGATATATATTTTACTAAAAATGACGATAAAAATTAAGTAGATTTCATTCGTATAGTATATGACCCCTGACAATCGCCGGAAATAAACCATCGAAGGTAGCTTGGGCTTCCGTGGATTATGGAAATCTAAAATACAGCAGATAAAGTGAATACCTATCTCCAACTAGAATTATTTCACCAATAATATTGCAAAAAAAATTAAAATGAGTTTTTCGGTGGCATGTATTTTTCGTTTTGCCGTTCCGTTTCCGACAATTTTTTCAAATTCCTGTTCCGATAAATTGTAATTCCGGTTGCACCCTGATATATATTCATATACCAGTCGTAGTGGGACTACATTTATTGAGCGAAGCTCGAACACACGTAAGCAATTAAGGTAATATGCAAATTAGTTATATAGCTAACTATTCATTTATGGCTTTGGAGGTTTGTACGCAATTTCCTCAGATTTCTCGCACCCAAAAACCCTTCAGCCACCCTATAATTTTTGGAATAATTTAAAAAGTCCTAATTTTGACTTGTCAATTAAGCTAATATGCAAATTAGCTATTAGCTAACTATTCAATTATCGGTTTTGGAGGTTTGTAAAGTATGTATTCAAATTCCATGCACCTAAAAACCCTTTAGTGCTGAAATTATATTGCTTGTAACCTTAATAATTAATGAAATATTGTAAAAAGTCCTAATTTAGGCTTATAACCTATGCTAATATGCAAATTATCTATTAGCTAACTGCTCAATCATCGGTTTTGGAGGTTTGTAAACAGTCTACACAGATTCCTCGCACCCAAAAACCTTATAATGCTAAAATTAGATTGCTTCTAACTGTAATATTTAGTGAAATATTGTGGAAAGTTCTAATTTAAACAATTAATTATGCAAATTAGTCCGTAGCTAATAAACGGCTTAAAATTTTAAAACCCTAATGCGAGGTTAACACCCCAGGATAATTGGCTTTCAAACCAAAAAAGTTTATCAAAATCGGTTCAGCCGTTCCTGAGATTCTTTTCGGACGGACAGACGGACAGACGGACATCCACGTTTCGACCCGCAAGTACAAAACATAAAACGCTTCGCGAAACTCCGAGCTTCGCTCGGAGTTTCGCTTCTCTCAATAATTCATGTATTTGTCGAAATAAAAAATTAAACTGTTAAGTGATGGCTTTGTGCATGTTGCCTTTACTACAATATTTTTTAACCGGTTTTGTCAAATTTATTTGGCAGACTGTGTACTACGCTTTAGTGGCTTTTTGCAGGCATCCGACGTCTGTGGTGACTTGAGCTCCAAATACACGTTCGCCTTGCTTGTTGCATTATTTCAACTTTCTTTCGGTTCTCAGAGTAATGTCAAAGCTCGTTATAAACGCTCTGCTACCGATTGTGTTTCAAAGTCGCGTCAGAGATTAAAGGAGTTAAAACAGCGGTGTTATTTGCCAACCTTAATGCGTGAAGTGTTCGCTGTTCAAACTTACGCTCCTGGCTGGATGAAGGATTATTGCGGAAGGTCAGCTTTTACATTTACCAGTATCTTGACAGTTTTTATCTTAGCAGCGACTTCTGCTGCTTGGGGCACCAAGCAGTGCAATTAAGCACATTTTAAAATCTGTAATATAATTTTCAGACAGGCAAAAGCGAAACTTTGGAGATATCTTGTAGCAACAATGTAGAGTGAAGTAATTTATCTTTGGCCTAGCGGATAATTAAGTATTCCATGTATATATCTAACAAGCATCTTTAAATGCATTTCAAAACAGGTACCATATTTTGTAGATATATGTCACAGTTGCTTATGGAACCTAATGGGGTGTTTTATTTGCTTACAACACTGCACGATTTGAGTAGCCAAGAAAATAACGCACTGTTATGGAAGCAATCAACCGCAGTAGCTCAGGTATTGTCCAGGTGCCCTAAAGCACTCGCCGGACGCCAGCAATGTTACTTTGAAACTGTTTGTTTGCAACTGAGAACACTACTAGTACAACAGTCATTTGAGCAGGTGGAAAAGAAAGACCGCGTGTCTGACGGAACTGTGATTACTGCAACCGTCTGTTGTGTTAAGGTAATGCAACGAACTCAGCCCACTTATACCTGCAAATATATTACTGATCCACTACTAAAGCCTATACGTTTGTTAAGTGCTATGGATGTTTGTGAACATGAAGAAAAGGGTGATGATAAAACTATCTTCAACCATCTTTTGGCGATTTTCTTGTTCTGTAGCAATGGACCCACTGAACTTTGCCATATTCAATGGCTTTTACCGAGTTTTGGTTTGTTTTTTGATATTTTTTGTCATCTTCGAAGCACCGTATCACTGCTTGCGTCACGCGTTGAAAATGTTTTGGTGAAAATCATTGTAATTATTGCATCAGAACCAGAATCATATAGTGCTGTAGAACGGTATTTAAACTGTGTGAAGCTTATTGAGCAGTTGTATGATTTTAGACACTTACAAAAGGAAAAGAAGTTTAGTTTTAGCAGCTGCGGTACTAACGATAGAGAACGATTGGATTGTTCTGAGAAGAGAAGTAATCAACAAAGTTATGATAGCGTTCGTGTGAGAATGGCTCCTCATGTAAAAATTAAACCTGATGGCAGTTATGGACTTCGTATTGAAGAATGTAATGACTGGAAACCTTCAGAAATGCATGAGTATAATTCGACTTTTGTTGAGTCTACAACTGACACGCTACACTCATTGTTATTGTCCCTTAAAGAACAATATAGCATTGAAGCTAGTGGAATCATTTTTGCTTTATTAAACAACGGTGTTCAATTATTATTTGATATTGACAAGAGTAAAGTGAATGACATGTCCAAAAATGAATGCGAATTAACTCATTTGTCACAAATTAGTTTACTTTCGATGGTACTAGAAAATTTCAATCAAGTCCTAGTCGAAGATGCTGATGTCCTTTGGAGTTTTTGTCAGGTTGGTAAAGTTAAAATATTTTGATAGATTGTTTATTCCAGTGAAGTCTGTTTCGACCAAAGTTTGTGTTGCCCATACTAGCAGTTGCTTGCTCGTTACATAATTGTCTTGCGGTCTGCAAATTATTATAATATAAACTAAAAAGCCTAAACGGACTTTGAGCAGTGTCAAAGATTTTTGTAAATATTATACATTATCGACCCTTCAGATGCATGATAACAGCTATATGTTATCCGCGCTTTAAAAGTAATAAGCCGCACTCATGATTTCTTACATCTTTTACTATCTTTCGATCATAAGTTGACATATATGTAGCTTTGTGATCCTCGCACTTGCATTTTATTTCTTACTTTGTAGAATGCTGTATGCAAAATTGCTGAGTCTGGCAACGCTTGTCGTAATCCACCTGGGGAGATTGTTGTACCGATTTTCAGTGTTATAACAACATTGGCAATGATTGACCAGATACATGTACGCTACATATATACTTATTGTGTTAAGAATTATAATCTCGGCAAAGGTGACAATACATATTATAGTGTTTCTTGCATTGTTTGCTTTTAAGTGTACTATGTACTATCTTTCAAATGTAGCCGCATGCTATTTTCAGTTTTTCTTGTCAGCTACTGTGGAATTAACTGTTACAAAGTGAGAAAATTAGATTTTTTACGTTACTTGGATTTAATAAATTTTTGTTATTTTACAGGTGTATGTATCTTTTCATTTTTAGTCTCGTTTGTAATAAGCGTTTCTACTAAATGATTTTAGGGTACCGTTAAAGATGTTAACCGCTATGAAACTTTGTTACAAAACTTACGCGATATTTCTCAGCGTTGCGGCGCAAGTAGTATTCGAGCAGCTTCTTATGAACTCCAGTCTTTGCTGCAGGGATCTGCAGTCGATGACAAATTAAGGAACAAAGCCCTATCTGATTTGGAGGTAAGAAGACAGTGTGTTTCATGTTAGTCCTGAAACTGACGGCTTCTTGCCTTGTTAGATATATAAAACAGTCGTAGTGGAACTACATGTATTGCACGAAGCTCGATAATATTGATTTTAATAAGTCTACAGTCGCGGAGACAATTAAGTGAAACCGCGATCGTGACACAGACGCGGTTGACTACGCGCAATAGCGGTTTCTGAGCACTTAATTCTATCCATGACTGTAGTTAAGCATTCCATACTTATAAAGCATAAATGCATATTTCACCAACTTATTTTACAATTAAACAAATATGGAAACTAATTATTAGCTAACTCTTCATATATCGGGTTTGGAGTTTTATAAGCAATTAGTAACACCCCAGTGTAATAAGTTTCCAAGCAAAAGAAAGTTTATCAAAATCCGTTCGGCGGGTCCTGAGATTCTCGACTGTCGCACAGACGGACGGAAGGGCATCCATCTTTTAAACCCCGAGTACAAAATATACCAGACGCAGTAGAACTTCATGTATTGAGCGAAGCTCGAACATACTTGTGAAATAATAAGTCCTAATTTAGGCTTAATTAATTAAGCTAATATGCAAATTAACTATCAGCTAACTATTCTATTATCGGTCTTGAAAATTTGTGAACAATTTGTTCAGATTTCGCACACCCAAAAACCATGTCCGTTTAGTATTAAATCTGATTGCTTGTAACCCTAATAATCAATGAAATAATATAAAAAGTCCTAATTTTAGCTTAACTAATTAAGTTAACATGCAAATTAGCTATTAGCTAACTATGAAATTATCGGTCTAAACCGTTGAGTAACCCTAATAATCAGTGAAATAATTTAAAAAAGTCCCAATTTAGGCTTATTAATCAATATAATATGCAAATTACCTATTAGCGAACTATTCAATTATCCACTTTAGTACTGAATTTGAGTGCTTGTAACCATAATAATCACTGAAATAATTTAAAAAGTCATAGTTTAGGCTTAACTAATTGAGATAATATGCAAATTAGCTGTTAGCTATGTAACTATTCAATTTTCGGTTCTGGAGGTTCATAAACATTTTATCCTGATTTCTCATACCCAAAAAACTTTGGTGCTGAAATTAGATTGCTTGTAACTCTACTAATTAGTGAAATACAGTAAAAAGTTCTAATTTAGGCGTAACCAATAATGCAAATTACCCTGTAGCTAATAAACGGCTTAAAGTTTTAAAACCCCAATGCGAGGTTAACACCCCACGATAAAAAGCTTTCGTACAAAAAAGTTTATCAAAATCGGTTCAGCGGTTCCTCAGATTCTTTACGGACGGACTGTCATCCACCTTTCCACCCCCGAGCACAATATATCAAAGCTCAACTGGAGATGCACCGTTGTATACAGGTACAACCGGAGGTCTGCTTCCGGATCCAGTTCCGGCAGAAAATCGACCTCCGGCTCCGGTAGAATTTTTGCCGGAGGTTCCGGCAATTTCGCTAGCAAAATTTTGCATAATTTTCCGAATTTTATCGGTTTAGCGTGTTTCGATTGACTTTTGTCACAATTTTCATGAAAGAATTGCCCAAATTTGGCAGAAAATTAGCGTGAAACCAAACAACTTAACAACATTTCGCAGATATTGGGTAAAATTAACTAATTAACCATCATTTTTACTACCTAATTTCGCCTCACCTCCGTCTTCGGCAAGTTTCGTTGACCTCCGGGTCCGGTGTTTTTCATCTCTGGTTGCACCCTGGTTGTATACAACGGCGCAATAATTTACCGTGTGGCAAAACAATTTTATCTTTAAGCAGAAGAACATTTTAGCCTCAAGCAATTAAATGGTTTCGATTTCTATAATGCGACGATTGTGTAATGAAATTAATACCATTGCTTCTATTAATTTTCATATCTGTCATCGACAAAAATCGCTATCTCCGTACCACACAGCAATTTCTGAACTCAACGATCCATTGCTTTGCGGAAGAGGACATGCCCTAATAGCGTTAAAGAAACTCGTGCAGTGTCGTAATGAGGAAACCATGAATCATTTTGATGATGTACTGCGTATTGCTCAAGGTATTTGGCAGTGTACATCAGTTTTACTTGTTTGGTCTATTTTCAAGGTTTTTTAAAACTGATTCGACCGTTAAACATGTTAGTTGTTGTATTAAATTGGGCTTGTACCAGTATCTGTCTGTTTGATTCATATTGGATTTTTTTACATACATTGGCGTAATATAATATTTGTATTTTAGAACACCTTTCTCAAGATGATTCATATTTGTACCTGTCAGCAATCAATTTATGCACGGAACTTGGTTCAGCACGAACGGAAGTGGTGCTACCTGTTTTACTTAACGAGTTTAGCTCGTGTGCTTTAATGGATCCTGGAACTACTGAAGATGATAAAGTGTTGCCGCCTAAACTTCGAGCTGAAGTAACACTTAATGTTGGTGAAGCCTTGGTGCAAACATGTAGATTATTAGGTTGGTTTGTGTGTTAAGCGAAGTGTTGGTTTTATCTGGTTTGCTGAAGCTGACGTACATGCAAACTATAATGATGCGTATAACGAAATGCATTTGTAAACAACCCCTAAGCTTGATTCTTTGGCTTTATATTGAACAGACGTTTTTATTTCTGTAAAATAACAATTAATACGACAACTAAACGTTTAGTATCTTGGTGCTTTTTATTGTTTTGTTTTAGGCGAAGTTGCTCCTTTTTATTGTTTTGTTTTAGGCGAAGTTGCTCCTTTTTATTGTTTTGTTTTAGGCGAAGTTGCTCCTTTTTATTGTTTTGTTTTAGGCGAAGTTGCTCCTTTTTATTGTTTTGTTTTAGGCGAAGTTGCTCCTTTTCATAGTGAAGTAATGGTCAACAAATTTTTACAGCTATTCAAAGCGGTTTCTGACGAGTTTATTCGTTCGAGTGTGTTAACAAACTTGGCCGAAATATGTTCACTTATGCGGTATAAAATAAACAACTGCATTCAGGAAGTGAGCAGCAGATTAAAGTTTGCCTGTCTGTGCATAGATAAGATACTGAATAGCAATTTTGATTTAAATGTATTCCAACATGAATTTGAAAAAATGCGATAATATTATTATTGAAAAGTTACATATTTTATTTTATCACTTTATTTTCTATTAAACGTTTTAACCGCTAATGTATAATAAAATAAGGATCTTTAAATTCTACCTAATCATTGCACAGTTTTTTTTCAGATTTTAGTACTTGTAACAGATGTTTTAAACAGAGAACCACGAAATCTAATCCGCCAAGCAGCAATTAATCTTTTACGGATGATCGTGGAACGCAACCGTACAGACATGCTGCAGGTTGGTACCTCTATTTTAGTTTCAGTAATTATAATAATAATAATGTTTTGCTTGCTCGACCAGATGCTATTGTAACACTCTGGATTAAAATACGCAGAATAATTGAGTTATAATAAGGTACCTATTTATTCTGTTCTTACTATTTTAACTAAAATATTTAATGTTCTCTTCAGATAGTATAGGACAGCATTTAAACGAAAAACGCGATTTGGCGGCCTCATTACTGTTAAGAAACCGTATGCATAAACTTTTTTGGTGGGTCGGTGAATTGTTTAGTAAATTTAAAAGTTTTGAGGGCACCTAGGAAATGGTATAGTAATATTCGTCTTGCGTGTATCTCGTAGTTTTGAATTTAAAAGCGGCCACAATGCTGCTAGTAGCGTTGGTAGGCACTATGAATATACTTGAATGTGTATGCCGCGTTGACGACACCGTATAATTGTTTCATTGTACACTGTAGTGACCCGAATAAGAGGAGGTCTCCATTTTGAGTCCCAATCAATAGGATTCCGTATCCCTAATAAGAGTCCGTAATCGGATAGAGTCCCTAAATCCTAATTAGAGTCAATGAAGTCAGTTATTCCTAACTGTAGTGCATATTTGACTCCAGGACCAAATAAAATTGAGTTCGAATCTTTAAAGCGTACTTAAATTTTGAAAGTATATTCCTAAGTATAACCTTGCATGATGATCGCTCAAGCTATTGACGCAAGACGAATAAACGTTTAATCCAACGGGTAGTTGCAGTACCGGATATATATCAGTGACGAAGGGTGGCGGAGTGTGGGTTAAAAATAAATAACATTCCGTAACCCAATAACAAGGGGGAACCCTCTGGAGATACCAAATCAATATCAGTCCCCCTCATATTCGGGTCACTACAGTATTGTATTCATAATCCTAATTGTAGTGATTCGTCGATATGCCATTTTTCCTCCATAGGTATTCGGTGATGTAATGATTGACGTTTACCGAATCGTTAAAATGTGTGCTTTTAATGATCGTGATGAAACTGTCCGACTGCATGCAACAATTTGCCACGAGCATATTTCAACAAACATGAAAAATATTGTCGACAAAGAAATGTCGTTATGTATTCGTCAAGTCAAAATACCTTAGTCTTGAAACTTAAAACTGCGCGGGTTAGCGGTGGTCTCGAACGTCAACCACTTAAACCGTCTCTTTACAACCAAGAGCAAGACTGTAAACCCTAGGCTATAGGGTACATAGCCGATATAGACAGTCTTGCCTGAGCTTATCTCCAGCTTAATCTGACCTTGCTTGATGTTTACATTTAAATAAATATATAACACTTTCTTTGCAATGCCCTAGTTATTAGGGTGCAACCGGAGGTGAACAATATGTGGTTAAGTTGTTTGATTTTAGGCTAATTTTCTACGAAATTTCGGAAATTCTTTCCTTAACCCTTTCTTGCATGAATATTTTCTATTTCCCCTGAGACCTACTTTTATGCTAGGATTCGAACTCCAGTGACTGGAGTGGGAGGCGTATACCATCACCACTCAGCTATAGGAGCTTGACGCTCCAGCCCGAGGAGACTCTCACGTCTTGTGGTGATTTAGTACTATATGTGTTGCAATTGTTAAACACGGTGCGATATATAGTATTTAACGTATATACACTGCGCTGAGTTGCCTATAGGCAACTCAATGTGAGAAGGGGTTATAGATAGTAAACGGAACATTTTTCGCTTAACCCTTTCTCACATGAATATTTTCTATTTCCCCTGAGACCTACTTTTATTCTAGGATTCGAACTCCAGTGACTGGAGTGGGAGGCGTATACCATCACCACTCAGCTATAGGAGCTTGACTCTCGAGCTCGAGGGGGCTCTCACGTCTTGTGGTGATTTAGTACTATGTATACGTGTTGCAATTGTTAAACACGGTGCGATATATACTATTTAACGTATATACACTGCGCTGAGTTGCCTATAGGCAACTCAATATGAGAAGGGGTAAGATTGCTAAAGACTACTAAATAAATACTTGCGTTGACAACTTAAAATTGAGTTGGTTTGGCTTGTCCTTTGCCTTATTTAAACCACTGCAATAGAGATTCCATCGCGTACAACCCTTCCCTCGAACTAAATATACTTGAATCGTTTTAGTTCAAAGAACAAAGAACCAGATTGAAATACACTTACGCTAAGTCGTACAAACATCAGCCCATGTTACTTATACTGGTGTCGCGCTTTCAGCAGCGGATCCAGAAATTTCTAAATGGGCGGGGTGGTAAATATTTTGAAACGCAATTTTTCTCCAAAACGGGAAAATTATAAGGTAGGACCCTATTTTAAAGCGAAAGTATTATGATGAGAGGACAAATTATAAGGTAATGAATGACCATATCATTTTATCACAAAAAATTTGTGGGTAGTGGGGACAAATTGTAAGGCGGGGTCCTTAGGCATTTTTCTTATCCGGACCGGATTCTGTCCCATCTGTCCTGCAGTCCCATTTGTCCCAACTTTTTCATCTGTTCCAACTGTCCCATCTGTACCAACTGTCCCAATCTGTCCTAAGTGTACCATCTGTCCCAACTGCCCCATATGTTCGAACTGTGCCATCTGTCCCATTTGTCCCGACTGTCCCAAACTGTCTCATCTGTCCCAACAGTCCCATCTGTCCTAAGTGCCCCATCTGTTCCAACTATCCCATCTGTCACATCAGTCCCAACCGCCCCAACTGTCCCATCTGTCCTAAGTGTCCCATCTATCCCATCTGTCAAATCTGTCCAAACTGTCCCATCTGTTCCGCTGTCGCATCTGTCCCATCTGTACTAACTGTCCCATTTGTCCCATCTGTCCAACTGTCCCATCTGTCCTAAGTGTCCCATATGTCCCATCTGTCCAAACTGTTCCATCTGTCCAAACTGTCCCATCTGTCCCGCTGTCCCAACTGACCCATCTGTCCAAACTGTCCCAACTGTGCCATCTGTCCCGCTGTCCTAACTGTCCCAACTGACCCATCTGTCCCATCTATCCCAACTGTCCCATCTGTTCAAACTGTCCCATCTGTGCAAACTGTCCCATCTGTGCCATATGTCACATCTGTCCCAACTGTGCCATCTGTCCCACTGTCCCATCTGTCCGAGCTGTGCCAACTAACCCAACTGTCCCATCTGTCTCAACTGTCCCATCTGTCCAAACTGTCCCATCTGTCCCATTGTCGAAACGGCCCATGTTACGCTGAGGGCCGTCCCGCTGTCCCGGGACAGTGGGACAGCCGGGACAGTGGGACAGCGGGACAGTGGGACAGCGGGACTGTCCTACTAACCCATTGTCCCGCTGTCCTGCTGTCCCACTGTCCCGCTGTCCTACTGTCCCGGTGTCCTACTGTCCCGCTGTCCTACTGTCCCGCTGTCCTACTGTCCCGCTGTCCCACTGTCCTGCTGTCCCGCTGTCCCACTGTCCCGCTGTCCTACTGTCCCGCTGTCCTACTGTCCCGCTGTCCTACTGTCCCACTGTCCTACTGTCCCGCTGTCCTACTGCCTACTGTCCTACTGTCCTACCGTCCCACTGTCCCACTGTCCCGCTGTCCTACGGTCCAGCTGTCCCCCTGTCCCGCTGTCTTACTGTCCCGCTGTCCTATTGTCCCGCTGTCCTACTGTCTCGTTGTCCTACTGTCCCGCTGTCCTACTGTCCCGTTGTCCTACTGTCCCGCTGTCCTACTGTCCCACTGTCCCGCTGTCCTACTGTCCCGCTGTCCTACTGTCCCGCTGTCCTATCGTCCCACTGTCCCACTGTCCCGCTGTACTGCTGTCCTACTGTCCCGCTGTCCTACTGTCCTGCTGTCCAACTGTCCCGCTGTCCTACTGTCCAACTGTCCTGCTGTCCCACGTCCTGCTGTCCCACTGTCCTACTGTCCCACTGTCCCGCTGTCACACTGTCACACTGTCCCACTGTCCCGCTGTCCTACTGTCCAGCTGTCCTACTGTCCTGTCCCACTGTCCCGCTGTCCTACTGTCCCGCTGTCGTACTGTCCCCCTGTCCTACTGTCCCGCTGTCCTACTGTCCCGCTGTCCTACTGTCGCGCTGTCCTTCTGTCCCGCTGTCCTACTGTCCCGCTGTCCTACTGTCCCGCTGTCCTACTGTCCCGCTGTCCTACTGTCCCGCTGTCCTGCTGTCCCACTGTCCTACTGTCCCACTGTCCCGCTGTCCTACTGTCCCGCTGTCCTACTGTCCTACTGTCCAGCTTTCCTACTGTCCTACTGTCCAACTGTCCCGCTGTCCTACTGTCCCGCTGTCCTACTGTCCCGTTGTCCTACTGTCCCGCTGTCATACTATCCCGCTGTCCTACTGTCCCGCTGTCCTACTGTCCCACTGTCCTGCTGTCCCACGTCCTGCTGTCCCACTGTCCTACTGTCCCACTGTCCTACTGTCCCACTGTCCCGCTGTCCTACTGTCCTACTGTCCCGCTGTCCCACTGTCCCGCTGTCCTACTGTCCCACTGTCGTACTGTCCCCCTGTCCTACTGTCCCGCTGTCCTACTGTCCCACTGTCGTACTGTCCCCCTGTCCTACTGTCCCGCTGTCCTACTGTCCCGCTGTCCTACTGTCCCGCTGTCCTACTGTCCCGCTGTCCTACTGTCCCGCTGTCCTACTGTCCCGCTGTCCTACTGTCCCACTGTCCTACTGTCCCACTGTCCCGCTGTCCTACTGTCCCGCTGTCCTACTGTCCAGCTTTCCTACTGTCCTACTGTCCCGCTGTCCTACTGTCCCGCTGTCCTACTGTCCCGCTGTCCTACTGTCCCGCTGTCCTACTGTCCCGCAGTCCTACTGTCCCGCTGTCCTACTGTCCCGCTGTCCTACTGTCCCGCTGTCCTACTGTCCCGCTGTCCTACTGTCCCGCTGTCCTACTGTCCCGCTGTCCTACTGTCCCGCTGTCCTACTGTCCCGCTGTCCTACTGTCCCGCTGTCCTACTGTCCCGCTGTCCTGCTGTCCCACTGTCCTACTGTCCCACTGTCCCGCTGTCCTACTGTCCCGCTGTCCTACTGTCCTACTGTCCAGCTTTCCTACTGTCCTACTGTCCAACTGTCCCGCTGTCCTACTGTCCCGCTGTCCTACTGTCCCGTTGTCCTACTGTCCCGCTGTCATACTGTCCCGCTGTCCTACTGTCCCGCTGTCCTACTGGCCCAGCGTCCTGCTGTCCCACGTCCTGCTGTCCCACTGTCCTACTGTCCCACTGTCCTACTGTCCCACTGTCCCGCTGTCCTACTGTCCTACTGTCCCGCTGTCCCACTGTCCCGCTGTCCTACTGTCCCACTGTCGTACTGTCCCCCTGTCCTACTGTCCCGCTGTCCTACTGTCGTACTGTCCCCCTGTCCTACTGTCCCGCTGTCCTACTGTCCCGCTGTCCTTCTGTCCCGCTGTCCTACTGTCCCGCTGTCCTACTGTCCCGCTGTCCTACTGTCCCGCTGTCCTACTGTCCCACTGTCCTACTGTCCCACTGTCCCGCTGTCCTACTGTCCCGCTGTCCTACTGTCCAGCTTTCCTACTGTCCTACTGTCCCGCTGTCCTACTGTCCCGCTGTCCTACTGTCCCGCTGTCCTACTGTCCCGCTGTCCTACTGTCCCGCTGTCCTACGGTCCCGCTGTCCTACTGTACCGCTGTCCTACTGTCCCGCTGTCCTACTGTCCCGCTGTCCTACGGTCCCGCTGTCCTACTGTCTCGCTGTCCAGCTTTCCTACTGTCCAACTGTCCCGCTGTCCTACTGTCCAGCTTTCCTACTGTCCACTGTCCTACTGTCTTACTGTCCCGCTGTCCTACTGTCCTACTGTCCAGCTTTCCTACTGTCCTACTGTCCAACTGCCCCGCTGTCCTACTGTCCCGCTGTCCTACTGTCCTACTGTCTCGGGACAGCGGGACGGCCCTCAGCGTAACATGGGCCGTCGAAACTGTCCCATCTGGCCCAACTGTCCCATCTGGCCAAACTGTTCTATCTGTCCAAACTGTCCCATCGGTCCCAACTGTGCCATCTGTCCCGCTGTCCCATCTGTCCCAAATGTACCATCTGTCCTAACTGTCCCGCGTCTCATCTGTCCCAAATGTCCCAGCTGTCTCAACTGTCCCAGCTGTCTCAACTGTCCCATCTGTCCCACTGTCTCATCTATCCCAACTATCCCGCTGTCCCAATTATATTGTTGTATGTATTCCTGGTACATTGCTGGCCCGGGCAAATCGGACGGGTACTCCTGGTACATTTCTGTCCCGGGAAAATGGGACAGCCTTTGGGTAACATTGGCCGAAAATCATATGATATTGAAGGACAAAAGGTGACCTACATATGATGATTGAACACAAATACAACTTTTTGAATATGATATAGATTCTATTAGCAGACAAAATGTTACCCAATAGGCTAATTGGGACAAAACGAGTCAAAAGCTCCCCCGGTTAAAACATGAACCGCGCATAATGTTCGTCATTAATGTCGCTTTGTGTAGGATACGAATAATAATGCTGACTTTGGGGCAGTGATGTTGTCGAATCGTTCTACGCTCTCCATCTTTTCAGATGAATGCACTCCTTAGGAAAGCATCAACAGTATCACCGAGTGCTTTCGCCATCGTCGTTGTCTTCTCCTTTTCTTGTACAAACGGATTGGTACGCGTGTTGTCTTTCCCTAATCTTTTGCTTTGTAGCCTTCGTTCAGCCATTCATCCCACAAATAGCCTTTACAACATTCCGATGATTGGTATAGGCTGCTCGTTTTCACTTCGATTTATTTGTTCATTTCACTGCACTTCATCGTAGCCAAGATAAAGACATCGATTGGAACAGTAATTTTTGTGCTTATAACGCCGTTGGTTAAATAATTGAGCGTCTAGACTGCGCACCAAACAAAAGTGCATTTGGACAAGAAGCAGGCGAATATGTTATTGATGTTGTGTCTTTTAAATATAGTGTGAGCTAATATCACCCTTTTCTACCCCATTAAAATTTATTGCAATATTATTTTCTTGTTCAAAGAGCGGTAAGTGTTGTCATGAAACGGGATAAGTGATGCATTCAATATTTAGATGAGCGTCAAAACTATTCGTAGTAGTTGACACTTGTTGGTGAATGGGTACAATGCCACCAGTACTGTCCATGAAATGCCTTTGTTTGTTGTTATTCGCGACCTCGCCTCAGCGAGGTCGTGTTTAGATGGTTGTTCGTTTCATTTTGCATTTGCATATGCATTGTGCTTTGCATTTGTGTTAAATGAACACGTAAGCAATATACGATTATTACGACCTAACGAATGTTATTACGACCTAAATCTACATGTGCAGGTATATTTATATACACATTAAAGCAAATGTGATATTTTATCAAAGTAATAAACTCGCAGAGGGTGAGCAAATTAGCATGCTGCTTAGTGCATAGGTTTGGAACACAATATATGGTCTAGGTTCAACTTCGGCTTTAGGACGGAACGTTTTAAACAATCCGATTCTCATTTCGGTTTCCAGCATATTGTTTTCGTTTAACAGTTGAGTTTATGTCGCTCGATGTCAAAGGGCCCCGAAATTGAAAGTTTTTCTATATAATCCAAAACAAGATGTTGTCTCGCCTCTCTAGCGCGGTCAATTTTTAGGGGCTTGATCGCAGAGGGTTTTTAAAATTGATAGTTCATCGTAGATCTAATACAAGAATCATTTTTTTAATTCATAATTGATATTTGTTTTTAATTTTGATTTCCGACATTAATTATCGCAGAGAATTTTGTTAAACCTCTTGCTTACGCGGTTTTTGATAGCAATGTATATAATACTGATACGTGCTAAGAAGTACTCATTGGTGTAGGATGAGCAAGAACATTCTAGGAAAGCAAGTAAAGTTACACGCAGTACTTTTAATACTCAAAAATATTGGCCAGAGCGTGATCATCACACCCGCAGGGGCGCAGTATATATGAGTGGTATACCTCTTCTCTCTGACCATTTTAGTGTCAGTCATTTTAAACAGCATTACAAAAAATTGTCGGAGCGACTTACAGAATCTGTAAAAGTAATACTTAACATACAGTGCAAATTTTCAGTAGGGCGATTTGCAAGGAATTTCACTTGTTTTTATGTGAAGAGTTGTGTGTACGCTCCAAATTGATGACTGACATTCCCGATATGATGATGCGCGCTACGGTTGTTAAGTACAGAAAAGAAAATGCGCATGATTGATATCCTGTTTTCCTAACCAGACTTACGCGCTTCTTTGCCTTTTAATTTCGTTAAAAGTCATCGAACATGATAATTATTGTGTTGTTAATATGTGGTCCCGGTAGAATAGTAGACTCTGTTGTTGAAACAAGTTTGTTGATAACACATTGAACACTATCCAATAACTTGATGCATCAAGCCGCTTTTATGCACCGTAAAGATTATACTGCGCTCGTCAATGTCAAAAAATGTCACATCTGTTCAATACTTAGTTAATTTACGAACTCTAAAAATAATGTCCAAGATGTTAGCTAGCTAGACAAATGACCTACGAAATAAAGCGACTGGGCAAAAATTATTGCGTTTTCAATTCGGTTCAAATATTTTATGTGGGGCTCACGATACCAATTGTGCGCTTTGTACGTGTTTTGTCACCGGCTCATAGCAGGAGGTAGAAACAGCTACCTTACGTTTGTACCTATGGGTAACTCGTCTTCGGTTTGTTACCCATATGGGTACCTTTCGATTGTTTTAAGAATATTTGTAGCTAGTGTAATTTTGTAGCTATTTTCGAAAATATATTGTAAAAAAGATTTAACCGGACTTGTAAAATAAAACTCACTGTACTGAGCCGTTTTATAGTGCAACATTGAAAGTTCATTATCTTGCCATCGATATAGGCTACGAGCAGACATCTTGACTCTACCCATATGGGTAGGTCAATATTTCAGAAACCTAGCTATGTATAACATTTAATTTTCTGTTGGTTGTTATATTGGTAGGAAAAATTATTTTGTAGCGCTATGGGCAAAATGACAAAACAGGTACCAACCGCAACATTGGTAATATGTGAAATTCGCATTAACGGAAAGGATTGTACGCACTTAAAATTATCCTGATAATCAGCTGTAACGCGCCATACTTTCACGTAAATACGTCTTTTTTGCGTTCTGAACAACCATAATTTTATTACAGTGACACATCATCGCTATTTTGCAGCAACGAAGGCGTGAACGCAGATTATGGCGTTTTTTTCATTTTATCAAAGTATTTTCACAAAAGCTCAGACGGATGTTACAAAGGTTTCAGTTGAATATGTATTGTTAAGTATATCTACGTGTTAAGTATATCTACGTGTTAAGTATATCTACGTGTTAAGTATATCTACGTGTTAAGTTATTGCATTTGTAGCTGGTGTATTAAATTGACGATATTTTTAGTCAAATTGAGCATTATGACTTTATACTTGAACGATCACCTGTTCAAAAAGTTAACCCTGCTCCTAATTCAAATGTCCCGTCAGAAAATATTTTTTCTCCAGTTAATTTTAGTGTGATCAATTTAAATTTTTGACACTTAAAGTTACAATGTCAAAATCATCTTCAACCTCAACGGCTGTATTATTATCAGAATATTATCATTAAGTACAAATTGTCGAAAATACAATCCTTTGGGGACAAACTGAATCACAACGACGGTAGCATGAGACATTCATACTGCTCGCTAAGCTTATATGACATAAATAACGTGACTGACAATCGCTTTTGTCGAAGCGTTTACCATGAATTTCCGTCAGTGCAAAGTTTACCTACGGAACAGAAACAATTGGGAAATTCCAGCCAACAGTTAGCCGCAAAACTCAGTGTTGATTTGCATCCTAGGGTCAACCAGCAAAAGCGTAAGTCTGGCCTGCCAGAAAAAGTCACCCAAAATACAAAAAGCAATTCTTTTAGAAATGAACCAAGTAACAGTGGTGTCTGTTTGCAGTATTCTAGCGAGCACAATGTGTCCGAATGTTATACAGAAACACATTGGAAGGTTGCCAAAAGCTATCAACGCCAAGACCACTTAGTTTGTATTAATAGTTCGGTACAACAAAATGTTCCTGAACTGAAAGCCGCAAATACTGGTAGCTTAAAGACAACAGATGCAAACTCCTACAATGTGCAGCAAAATTTGGCTCATGTAACGAAAACTTCAATTGAACAAACAGATCTAGTGAAAGTAGCCTCCCAAAAGAAATATCGCGATGACAATTTCTGGAAACTAGGCCCTATAAAGAATGGTGAACCGGATAAATGCGGAGTGAAACCGGATTGTGGCGTGCCGGAAGAAATATTCGAACAGCCTTCGTTATGGATTGCAATATCCACATTGCTTTCGTTTGCTGTTCTTGTTACATTTGCTTATTTTCGTGAATTGTTACGATTCACAAAGCTTGAAAGAAGTCATTTCACTCGAGAGCGTGAATGTCAAAAGGTGCGAGCTTTTCAAATGTGTCAGCAAACACAACACAACACAACACACTACACAGTACTGACAAGATGCTAAGATTTCTACATGAAATATATGTGCTGCGGTGTTATGCAAGGACAAAAAGTTTACTACAAATAGTGTTAGGCTGTATTGCCAAAGTTAGCTCTACGAACACAGCATTTTGGTTAAAATAATAAAAGACATAAAGTAATAAGTTATTTTCGGTTACCAGCAGTTAGAACACACGGCCTTTTACCCATGTTTACAAGGTTTTGTTTAATTTGATTACACTAAACGCTCCCCATATCGCAAATTCTTAACTAGATTCTATGTGCCTTTTTGCTTTATTAAGACATATCACAGCCCACTGTAAAGTACCAATTGCTGTTGGCAGGTTTGTTTAGGCGGAAATTATAATTTTTGAGTTTAGGGTTTCTTTAATTTTTATTTTAACTTTCATATATACTATAACCTTGACCAAATTTTAATTAACATTTCAGTGCTTTGTTCCATTGTATTCGGATTTCCAATCTATGTACACACGTAATATTTACATGCGCGTTAGGGAATTGTGGAACAGAATCATATGTTCGAATCCTGGTGCTACAGTTACAATCAAAGATCGAGTTACCAGAAATAATGGGTGGACTTTTGAGTAAGTTTTAGCGTGAAAAAATTATCACATTGAAGTAAAGTTCTTTTAGGTGATTGTAAATGTTCGTGGGCTCTAACTGTTTAAGACAAACGTGACTTTTTACCAATGTTAATCAGTGACTACACGTAGAAAACACGAAATTGATGCCCATGTGATTCACACTTTAGCAAATCTTGAACTTCTGAAAATTCCACTGATGTATATGTCGTAGGCCAATGTGGTATTCAGGCAAATTAAGACATTTTATTACCTTGCCAAAAAGTGAAAAAACATCAAAATTGTTGCTTCGACACCTGGTCCCGAACAGTAAGCGCAAATTTTGACTTACAGATAAGCATGAGCACTATTAGCGGGAAATTGTTTTGAACCCATGCGTAGTGAGAAAAGTTTGCGAGCGAAAACATAGACACATTCTGAACAAGGTTTGCTTTTGGATCAAATGGAGTTGTCAAAATTTATTTTGGACCTCCTTCAAAAACCAAACTGCAGACAATTCAAGTAAGAATAGCCTGGTTTTGTAAGTATCGGTCCAAGCATAGGCTACATTGGTATCAATAAAAAATTCACGAACGAGACGCGAATGCATGTTTTACATTCAAACTTGTTGAAAAGTTTACTTTTGGTTACTGTGGAGTTTTTAAAGTACACTTTGTCGTCCAACGCCTGAAGTGGTAGGCCCATGCTGCCTTACGTACGACTATGTTTAACGAGCGGAGCGAGCAAATCATTAGACGTGCGCATTTTTGGGAAATAAAGAGTCAAAAATAATGGAAACCCTAATGAATACTTGCGAGAGAAAAGTCAGATCCAATCTTTGTATTCAATTGCGACAAAAAATTAATTTCGTTGGAGTCTGGTGGGGGGTCAATCTTGGGATTCCCCTGAAGAGAACAATTTTCCAGTTTCCTAAGAATCTCTAAGTTATCAGTTATTCAGAATTTACTCTCAATGTTATCGTGTACTTGCATATTAGCACAGTTGTAACAGGCGCTGTAGGCCCAGACGTTGTAGACAAAAACCGCTGTAGAAACCATAAAAAATATGACAGCAAGATTTTATTGTAGTGGTACTAAAATTAAGTATCGAAAGCATGTTTTCAGCCGGCTATGGAGCCTGAATCGCCTGTGTCGGCTGCATATTAAAGTGAGGCTGGAACTGGTTCGACTGGCCTTGTCCCAGACCAGCCGGCCGGCCTGTGGCCGTTTCCACCACAGATGTATAGTTTTGTCCCAATTTTAGGTTTACAGGCACTCGAACGGAAACAATAAACTTGGGATCGTATAATTATCTTGGATTCGCAGAAAACAATGGTGTTTGCTCAAATCAAGCAATTCGGTCAATCAGACACAGTGGAATTGGGGTTTGCAATAGTCGGGCAGAAATAGGTATCTATTTAAAAGCGTTTTATAATATGTCTATGTAGTCATGGATCCAGAAGTTTCTAAAAGGGCAACTGCATGAAATAATATAGTGGGAAAAACTATCGTGCAAAGCGAGCGAGAAGCCAAACATAATTTTAGTGCTAGGATTTAATGCAAAATTTTGGCTTTATCTCTGCTGGGGTGGCCTTACCCGAAGTGGCTTTCTCGTATACGCCTGTGTGTAATTTTTGCTTTATATCGCATCAAAAGAAAGAATAAATACTACAAGAAATGCAAAGAATTACATCATCTCTAAAATCTGCAATAAACTTTTATACATTTTTAATTCAGGTAACCATGTGCTGGAAACAAAATTGGAACGAATTCTCGCAGAATTTATCGGTGTAGACTCTGCAATGTGCCTTCCTATGGGATTTGCCACTAACTCGGCAACAATTCCATGCCTAATGGATAAAGTAATTTTTCGAAATATGTCGGGACTTGATAATTGTTGCTAAAATATTCATATGAAAAACCGTTAATACATTTTCATTTCAGCTGCTCCACTAATAGGCTAGAACAAAGTCATGTGTCTTTCAGTTATTAATATAAAAACGTCTGCAATTTACAGGAATGTCTTATTCTGAGTGACGAACTTAACCATGCATCATTGATTCTTGGAAGTCGTATATCAGGAGCAACAATCACAGTGTTTAAACACAATGGTACGTTATTAGCTTAACTGTATATGCGCGTGTTTACTGATCATAGAAGCACTGTACAGATTTTGCTCAAACTGGCATTAAACCAGCCATGTTAAAGCAGCCCAATTCGCTTGTGAGAGATCTTTGGAAAAATGCAATAGAAAAAGCTAAGACTATATGCTGAAATGCAAGTAGCCTCTATCATACCAGTTACCGACAGGTTCAATACCTAGCGGCATTGTTGTCCGCTTATGTTTGCTAATAAAATCGGTGGTATATTTTATTGCTACGTTTCTAGGGCCCGTTTATAAAACAGGGACTTCCAGTTTTCCGAGGTAACTTTTATGACCAGGAGGGCAGCGCAGCCACTGTTGTATGACTGCTAGGAATTCAGCTGGTTTGGTAGGAAAATTACAAGCTGAAGTTTTGCTAATAAAATTAAAAAAGTGAAAAATACATAAGCCTGCATACTCCCTGGTTCCGTAGGATGAATCTGTAGTGTAAAGTTAGTTGGGAAAAGGGCAAAAACGGAAAAAACGTTTAGGTTATATCTGAGTAAATAGGGAAAGTCTGAAGCATAGGTTTTGTTTGGAAAATGGGAAAAGTGGAAAATTTAAAATGTATAGAATTTAGGCACTATTGTAATTTTCAATGTAAACGTTTCCCCCGTTACAATGTTTTGCGTGAGTATGTGAAGACAATATGTAGGTTCCCCGCGATTTGGAGGGGTACTAAGCAGGACAGGGGCTGCCGCCCTCCTGCATCCCCACAATGAAACACTTCCTCCCTGCCGCAGTCCTTCACGTTTATTAACACAAATTGTGAGACCTCCGGCGATTTGAAGGGATGATACTAAGCAGGATGGGGTGCTAATGTCTCCCAACAACCCCGCAATAAGCTGTTCTCAAACTGTAGTATTACAGAATACGGTCAACGGATAGGTCTGCGGACGAATCCGAGTGCTAACCCTCACAGGTGCTCTGGCTGTCGACCTATCAATAGTAAGCCGAGGTGTCTAGTGGATGACAGTCTACCAGGCGTGGTAAAAGCTTCCGAAAGGTCACGAAAATCCTTTACCTTCGCACGCCAATTAACTTATTTAGTGCTAAGGTTCGCAAAGGTTGCCGTTGCATACCTTGTAATAGTCTTTTAGATACTGGCTTAAGCATGAGCATACCGCATAAGTTGGCTCTAGCAATGTCGGGCGAGATATTATTGACTATCTGGAGACCACCCTTGCAATAGCGCTATGCGTGGTTGTTAGTTCAAGGAGTGGTGCCACGTTTGGGTTTAAGCCTGTTTGTGAGCGACCACACAAGGCTAATCGATTTGCAGTAACTCGAGTTGAGTTAAAATTCAAATCAAGGCTTGCCTTTACAGTGTATTACATAACAATAGACAAAGTCAATTCAACAATACCTTAAAACTTGTGTTAAAAGTAAAGATTTAAAGACAAAGTCGGTTGGTCTTAGCGACTTTGATGTCAAAAGTTTTAGCTTAAAAAATAGCGTAATAATGCAATTAGCAATATTAAAATAGCTAAAAGAAAAGAAAAGATTCTCCTAATTAATGGATGTCAGCTTATCACTTTGTCAAAAATGGACTGGCTACCTTACCGAAAATAGGAACCTTTTATAAGTATTGATCTTTACCCTTCCTGGGGTGTTCTCATTCTTAAGACTATACTAACACGACATCCTAATTCCATTGAATGTCCCTTAACTGGGGCAGCTTTGAACACGTTTTGTCCAAGTTGATTCGACGTCAACATAAAATTTTGTGATCTTAATAGCGGCTATGTAGACAAAATGTAAATGTCACATGACATTGACTTACAAATCTCTGATCTCAAGCGATCATCGTATACAAATGACCACTGCGAATATCATATGATATTCCAAAATACTACTAAATATCAAATGATATTATGCAGGACAATGGAATTTGTGCGCGCTAATAAACAGTAAAAAGTTAGATAATGCAGCATTAAGTGATTTCGAAAGTTGCATTAGCTTCTACGTTTTTGTTTCTCGCTGATTTTTTTCCAAAATATATTCCTAAGCACAAATATTTCAAATGTCAAATTTTAGTATCATATGACATTCTACAGGACAATCAAGTTAGTTTACCACAACTTTGCAGACATTTTCAAACATATATGATACTCGCGGGCAATATTTGGAATATCATATATTGCAGTCCAAACAGTAGATTTCACATCAGGATAGCAGACAATTCAAATTTTTTGAATCTGATAGCGGATAATGGGTCATCCACGTTAAAATGCACGCGCCGATGTAATAAATGTTCCACCCTCCCCATTAGGAACAGCATCAAAGTACACATACTAGCTGGAAGCAAGGTACAGTTTCATAGCTGTACTAACATAATGTTAATTGTCTAGACTCAGTCGGAAGGGACTTAGGATAAATACATGTTGCCTATAGAATGTCAGGACATTACGTTAGCACACGCGCACACATTTAAAAAGACACGCTGTGCACACATATTCACACGCATCATTCAACGCAAAAAAATGAGTCCCTTCTGAGGGACTATGGACAATAACAGTTCCCGATAATAATGTCAGGACAAGTATATATTTAGGCCGAGCGCATATTCATTGCCTAAATGTTCAGACAATGACATATTAACATTTCAGACAGTGTATGTTACCAGCTATAGCCATAGGGACAAACGTGTTGCAGGCTGCCCCAGTTATAACGTGAACCCAGCATTAAGAAAGCCCTAATTTCAATAAAAGGTAAAAGAAATTTAAGAGGAGGACAGATGGGGCCACTATTAAGTTTTGACAGTTGCAGAGAATCTAAAATTATAGATGCCTTGGGGATGAATTGGTCATTTGCTCCCGATTTTTTAGGACATGCAAGAAAGAATTTGGTCAGTTTTTCAACTGGGGTGCGCGCAAATAGGGAAAGTAGGAGAAATACACTTATTGATTTAGGTTAGAAAGTTGACATACAAATTTCCTTGAGTTAACGAGGTCCGGTTTAAGCTTTTCCGAATTGCTGAGGGCTGCCTATTTTATAACACTTGTTCCAAAGTGGCATGCCCGTACTGATACAGTTAATGATGGTTGCAAGGCAACGAGGATCAATATTTAACCCAGTTTATGGATATTTTGTGTTACTCGCCATCTTAAGGACTGCTTGACTTCGCGGGTTCATTAGATTCGAAGTAGAAAACAGGTCTTTTTGACTAAATTCCCACAACGAATAAATTTTGTCTTGGGCTGGGGTGGCTGACTTTCTCGTTGACAAATAACAATTAGAACCATAACATTGCTGAAATCGCGCTTAGTCACACAGGAATCTACGTCCCAACTGCGAGAGCCAAGCCTCACTTAAGCGAGAAATAACGAAAACCTCTTAAATCTTAGCGCGAGTTCTACGCCGAAACAAAGCTAAAAGGAGACTCCGACTATTTATTGCGCGACGCATGGAGCTCCAAAAACTCGAAAAAAGACTAAAACAAAGACTGAACTTATTTTCAGTCCGGGCGACGGGGAAGGGTCGGAAATTTTCAACAGCTGCCCACCCGATTCTCATTGACTGCTCGTATCTCCCCGAGTTAATGCGTTCAAGCGCTTCTAATCCAAGTGTGCAAATGAGAATTGCAATGATAGGCAACCTCTAGTCATTGTTTTCCGGGGAGTACATACTGGTCTATGAGGGCAGTCATGAGAGTACAATCTAATCGTTAGAATTTTTAGTCAAAATCTCTAGTCAAATATAAAACTGTGAATAGCCCTTAAAGAAACCACAGCCAGTGCAGCGAAAGAGCTCGTAAATTTGCTCCTCTAAGTCATTATTTCAATCAATTATAGTATCACCGGACCCTGAGAGAGTCTAACAATCTCATGTTCCTTTTCCTGACTACTAAGTTTGGGCTACAATAATTATAAGGGATCATCGAACTATTTCAACAGGGTTTGTTGAAAGGCGTGTCAGAGTTCATTTTACTCATATTGGTCCCCAGAATAAAATTATTAATTATTCGGTCCATTGCGGTCCTAGTCAACAACGGTGATTCCTCCAGAGTCCAGCCTATACGATGCTATCCTAGAACCCATTCAAATATTTTTGTGTATCTAATCTGTGCGTGACTAAGATAAGTATGTGTATCCTGTGTGTCTAACTGCCTAATCTTGAACAGACTCGCGTTCAACGGTGCCAATTTTACCATTTTTCAGAATCTTAATCCAGTGTATGAATCGCACAATTTCAAGGTAACAGTCTCATAATTTCTATTCAGCCTTTAGCGTTAAATTTCCGGTGAATATATAGACATGTATACTAGTCAATCTAATTTACCGGATAGGCAACTTCATAAGAATTCTTGGTCAGGTAACAGGCCAAAAAACGCAGACTAAAATCATATCTAAACTAACCATATGCCAGTCAATTTCAACAACACATGACGTTTCGAGGGTCTGGCAATTTCAGCCTTCTCCCGGAGCTTTGGGCTACATGAATCCTAAGGGATCCTTAAACTTTCCTGATATCATCTGCTGAAAGGGGTGTAGGGGCTCGTTTCAATCGCCTTGATGCCTTGACTCCTTTAAATTCGCAATCTTGCCCGTTTTTGAACCTAACCACTGCCAGTGGCTTCTTTGAAATCCGTCATATGCGGTGCCTCCATAACCTCTATCTTGTGTGTGGATGTGTGTGTCGTTATGTGATTTAAATAATCCTTGTACTGAATGCCGTGTGCTCTTTCTCTTTTACTTCTCTAGGGTTCTTGTTTTTGCGGGCCGTCTGTGGTTTTCAGCAACTGAAAGGTGATATTCTAAATCTTAAAATTTTTGAAATTTCACTATTGTTTAGTCATGCTCTCTCTGATATTTAATATACTTGATACTTATATATGCTAGTCAGACAGATTAAGATTCTAGGTCTCAAAATCTCATGAATTTTAATGATATTTGCAATCTAGTCAGTAAGCGTAAGTGATACTTAGTGGCTAGTCTCTTTGAGAACCACCAATCAATTTTATGGAGTTTGGAATATTTTTGCGATTTAGACAGAAAAGTGTTGGTTCAATTGTATAAGGCAGGTGGATAATCCGAACGGTAGACTGTAGTGAATTTTCGATAAAAACAAGGTAAACATTCGACGGATCAAGAGCTCTAAGAAATAAAAATTTGTTAGTTAGTCTGAGAGTCCATCCGACAATTAAGCAATATTCTAGTCAACTGTAATATTTATTCTAGTCGAAAGGGAAAGATGATATTTCAGACCAGTCATTAAGGATTCTCCAATAAGTCTTCCATGTGAGCGAGCGATTCCGATAGTTTAAACAAGCGAAAATAACTATAGGATTTTATTAGACGGTGGAGAATTTGCTGGACAGATGGATAATCGGATCAAAACTAAAGATATGCGTTTTCAACAAAAATTGGGTCAAAGTTCGACAGCCTAAAAGCCAAGAGCGCATTTAAAGCGTTAGATACAATTACCCAGTCCGAATTTCTAGTCAACAAGTCGATGGTAATTAATATGATCTTTACTCTAGTCAGACAATCTAAACTCGTATTTAAAATGTGTACAATCTAGTCGAAAGAAAAAGAGACGCACATTGAGAAAAGAACGCCTGCAATGAACACAAAAAAAAAAAAAAAAAAAAAAAAAAAAACAAAAAAAAAAAAAAAAAAAAAAAAAAATAAAAAAAAAAAAAAAACCCCCCCCCCCCCCCCCCCCCCCCATGCCCTTACAATATCCGCACACTAATTTCAAAGATACATCTTACTAAAAAACATATATATGTATACACAGTGTCTGCAGAAACACACACAAAATATAAACACACCACAATACAACAGCTCTAAAAAAAATTTATCCGTTTTATTGTATGGCAGCAATCGTCAATTCCAACACGCAGTATATTCTCAGTCACGGGAGATCCCTTCACCACAGCTGCGTTGGAGATACTATATAAGAAAAAACATATTTTTTAGGAATAGTGTAATAAGCCCAGACTTTCTGCTGTGAATTTATCGGTCTATCACCCCTTCTATGGAGGCTGGAGAGCCCTTAACCTGTGAATTAGCCAGTTTTTGCGGGACCCCTACTGGTCGTGGCAAATCAGGCCAAATTGGTGCTAAACCCTAAGTAGCGCTTAAAATAGGACCAAATTATTGATATGTTGCCTGGATTATGATATTGTTCGTTATTTTGGCTGTTCATTGCAGGCGTTCTTTTCTCAATGTGCGTCTCTTTTTCTTTCGACTAGATTGTACACATTTTAAATACGAGTTTAGATTGTCTGACTAGAGTAAAGATCATATTAATTACCATCGACTTGTTGACTAGAAATTCGGACTGGGTAATTGTATCTAACACTTAAAATGCGCTCTTGGCTTTTAGGCTGTCGAACTTTGACCCAATTTTTGTTGAAAACGCATATCTTTAGTTTTTGATCCGATTATCCATCTGTCCAGCAAATTCTCCACCGTCTAATAAAATCCTATAGTTATTTTCGCTTGTTTAAACTATCGGAATCGCTCGCTCACATGGAAGACTTATTGGAGAATCCTTAATGACTGGTCTGAAATATCATCTTTCCCTTTCGACTTTAGAATAAATATTACAGTTGACTAGAATATTGCTTAATTGTCGGATAGACTCTCAGACTAACTAACAAATTTTTATTTCTTAGAGCTCTTGATCCGTCGAATGTTTACCTTGTTTTTATCGAAAATTCACTACAGTCTACCGTTCGGATTATCCACCTGCCTTATACAATTGAACCAACACTTTTCTGTCTAAATCGCAAAAATATTCCAAACTCCATAAAATTGATTGGTGGTTCTCAAAGAGACTAGCCACTAAGTATCACTTACGCTTACTGACTAGATTGCAAATATCATTAAAATTCATGAGATTTTGAGACCTAGAATCTTAATCTGTCTGACTAGCATATATAAGTATCAAGTATATTAAATATCAGAGAGAGCATAGACTAAAACAATAGTGAAATTTCAAAAATTTTAAGATTTAGAATATCACCTTTCAGTTGCTGAAAACCACAGACGGCCCGCAAAAACAAGAACCCTAGAGAAGTAAAAGAGAAAGAGCACACGGCATTCAGTACAAGGATTATTTAAATCACATAACGACACACACATCCACACACAAGATAGAGGTTATGGAGGCACCGCATATGACGGATTTCAAAGAAGCCACTGGCAGTGGTTAGGTTCAAAAACGGGCAAGATTGCGAATTTAAAGGAGTCAAGGCATCAAGGCGATTGAAACGAGCCCCTACACCCCTTTCAGCAGATGATATCAGGAAAGTTTAAGGATCCCTTAGGATTCATGTAGCCCAAAGCTCCGGGAGAAGGCTGAAATTGCCAGACCCTCGAAACGTCATGTGTTGTTGAAATTGACTGGCATATGGTTAGTTTAGATATGATTTTAGTCTGCGTTTTTTGGCCTGTTACCTGACCAAGAATTCTTATGAAGTTGCCTATCCGGTAAATTAGATTGACTAGTATACATGTCTATATATTCACCGGAAATTTAACGCTAAAGGCTGAATAGAAATTATGAGACTGTTACCTTGAAATTGTGCGATTCATACACTGGATTAAGATTCTGAAAAATGGTAAAATTGGCACCGTTGAACGCGAGTCTGTTCAAGATTAGGCAGTTAGACACACAGGATACACATACTTATCTTAGTCACGCACAGATTAGATACACAAAAATATTTGAATGGGTTCTAGGATAGCATCGTATAGGCTGGACTCTGGAGGAATCACCGTTGTTGACTAGGACCGCAATGGACCGAATAATTAATAATTTTATTCTGGGGACCAATATGAGTAAAATGAACTCTGACACGCCTTTCAACAAACCCTGTTGAAATAGTTCGATGATCCCTTATAATTATTGTAGCCCAAACTTAGTAGTCAGGAAAAGGAACCTGAGATTGTTAGACTCTCTCAGGGTCCGGTGATACTATAATTGATTAAAATAATGACTTAGAGGAGCAAATTTACGAGCTCTTTCGCTGCACTGGCTGTGGTTTCTTTAAGGGCTATTCACAGTTTTATATTTGACTAGAGATTTTGACTAAAAATTCTAACGATTAGATTGTACTCTCATGACTGCCCTCATAGACCAGTATGTACTCCCCGCGGAAACAATGACTAGAGGTTGCCTATCATTGCAATTCTCATTTGCACACTTGGATTAGAAGCGCTTGAACGCATTAACTCGGGGAGATACGAGCAGTCAATGAGAATCGGGTGGGCAGCTGTTGAAAATTTCCGACCCTTCCCCGTCGCCCGGACTGAAAATAAGTTCAGTCTTTGTTTTAGTCTTTTTTCGAGTTTTTGGAGCTCCATGCGTCGCGCAATAAATAGTCGGAGTCTCCTTTTAGCTTTGTTTAGGCGTAGAACTCGCGCTAAGATTTAAGAGGTTTTCGTTATTTCTCGCTTAAGTGAGGCTTGGCTCTCGCAGTTGGGACGTAGATTCCTGTGTGACTAAGCGCGATTTCAGCAATGTTATGGTTCTAATTGTTATTTGTCAACGAGAAAGTCAGCCACCCCAGCCCAAGACAAAATTTATTCGTTGTGGGAATTTAGTCAAAAAGACCTGTTTTCTACTTTGAATCTAATGAACCCGCGAAGTCAAGCAGTCCTTAAGATGGCGAGTAACACAAAATATCCATAAACTGGGTTAAATATTGATCCTCGTTGCCTTGCAACCATCATTAACTGTATCGGTACGGGCATGCCACTTTGGAACAAGTGTTATAAAATAGGCAGCCCTCAGCAATTCGGAAAAGCTTAAACCGGACCTCGTTAACTCAAGGAAATTTGTATGTCAACTTTCTAACCTAAATCAATAAGTGTATTTCTCCTACTTTCCCTATTTGCGCGCACCCCAGTTGAAAAACTGACCAAATTCTTTCTTGCATGTCCTAAAAAATCGGGAGCAAATGACCAATTCATCCCCAAGGCATCTATAATTTCAGATTCTCTGCAACTGTCAAAACTTAATAGTGGCCCCATCTGTCCTCCTCTTAAATTTCTTTTACCTTTTATTGAAATTAGGGCTTTCTTAATGCTGGGTTCACGTTATAACTGGGGCAGCCTGCAACACGTTTGTCCCTATGGCTATAGCTGGTAACATACACTGTCTGAAATGTTAATATGTCATTGTCTGAACATTTAGGCAATGAATATGCGCTCGGCCTAAATATATACTTGTCCTGACATTATTATCGGGAACTGTTATTGTCCATAGTCCCTCAGAAGGGACTCATTTTTTTGCGTTGAATGATGCGTGTGAATATGTGTGCACAGCGTGTCTTTTTAAATGTGTGCGCGTGTGCTAACGTAATGTCCTGACATTCTATAGGCAACATGTATTTATCCTAAGTCCCTTCCGACTGAGTCTAGACAATTAACATTATGTTAGTACAGCTATGAAACTGTACCTTGCTTCCAGCTAGTATGTGTACTTTGATGCTGTTCCTAATGGGGAGGGTGGAACATTTATTACATCGGCGCGTGCATTTTAACGTGGATGACCCATTATCCGCTATCAGATTCAAAAAATTTGAATTGTCTGCTATCCTGATGTGAAATCTACTGTTTGTACTGCAATATATGATATTCCAAATATTGCCCGCGAGTATCATATATGTTTGAAAATGTCTGCAAAGTTGTGGTAAACTAACTTGATTGTCCTGTAGAATGTCATATGATACTAAAATTTGACATTTGAAATATTTGTGCTTAGGAATATATTTTGGAAAAAAATCAGCGAGAAACAAAAACGTAGAAGCTAATGCAACTTTCGAAATCACTTAATGCTGCATTATCTAACTTTTTACTGTTTATTAGCGCGCACAAATTCCATTGTCCTGCATAATATCATTTGATATTTAGTAGTATTTTGGAATATCATATGATATTCGCAGTGGTCATTTGTATACGATGATCGCTTGAGATCAGAGATTTGTAAGTCAATGTCATGTGACATTTACATTTTGTCTACATAGCCGCTATTAAGATCACAAAATTTTATGTTGACGTCGAATCAACTTGGACAAAACGTGTTCAAAGCTGCCCCAGTTAAGGGACATTCAATGGAATTAGGATGTCGTGTTAGTATAGTCTTAAGAATGAGAACACCCCAGGAAGGGTAAAGATCAATACTTATAAAAGGTTCCTATTTTCGGTAAGGTGGCCAGTCCATTTTTGACAAAGTGATAAGCTGACATCCATTAATTAGGAGAATCTTTTCTTTTCTTTTAGCTATTTTAATATTGCTAATTGCATTATTACGCTATTTTTTAAGCTAAAACTTTTGACATCAAAGTCGCTAAGACCAACCGACTTTGTCTTTAAATCTTTACTTTTAACACAAGTTTTAAGGTATTGTTGAATTGACTTTGTCTATTGTTATGTAATACACTGTAAAGGCAAGCCTTGATTTGAATTTTAACTCAACTCGAGTTATTGCAAATCGATTAGCCTTGAGTGGTCGCTCACAAACAGGCTTAAACCCAAACGTGGCACCACTCCTTGAACTAACAACCACGCATAGCGCTATTGCAAGGGTGGTCTCCAGATAGTCAATAATATCTCGCCCGACATTGCTAGAGCCAACTTATGCGGTATGCTCATGCTTAAGCCAGTATCTAAAAGACTATTACAAGGTATGCAACGGCAACCTTTGCGAACCTTAGCACTAAATAAGTTAATTGGCGTGCGAAGGTAAAGGATTTTCGTGACCTTTCGGAAGCTTTTACCACGCCTGGTAGACTGTCATCCACTAGACACCTCGGCTTACTATTGATAGGTCGACAGCCAGAGCACCTGTGAGGGTTAGCACTCGGATTCGTCCGCAGACCTATCCGTTGACCGTATTCTGTAATACTACAGTTTGAGAACAGCTTATTGCGGGGTTGTTGGGAGACATTAGCACCCCATCCTGCTTAGTATCATCCCTTCAAATCGCCGGAGGTCTCACAATTTGTGTTAATAAACGTGAAGGACTGAGGCAGGGAGGAAGTGTTTCATTGTGGGGATGCAGGAGGGCGGCAGCCCCTGTCCTGCTTAGTACCCCTCCAAATCGCGGGGAACCTACATATTGTCTTCACATACTCACGCAAAACATTGTAACGGGGGAAACGTTTACATTGAAAATTACAATAGTGCCTAAATTCTATACATTTTAAATTTTCCACTTTTCCCATTTTCCAAACAAAACCTATGCTTCAGACTTTCCCTATTTACTCAGATATAACCTAAACGTTTTTTCCGTTTTTGCCCTTTTCCCAACTAACTTTACACTACAGATTCATCCTACGGAACCAGGGAATATGCAGGCTTATGTATTTTTCACTTTTTTAATTTTATTAGCAAAACTTCAGCTTGTAATTTTCCTACCAAACCAGCTGAATTCCTAGCAGTCATACAACAGTGGCTGCGCTGCCCTCCTGGTCATAAAAGTTACCTCGGAAAACTGGAAGTCCCTGTTTTATAAACGGGCCCTAGAAACGTAGCAATAAAATATACCACCGATTTTATTAGCAAACATAAGCGGACAACAATGCCGCTAGGTATCGAACCTGTTGGTAATTGGTATGATAGAGGCTACTTGCATTTCAGCATATAATCTTTAGCTTTTTCTATTGCATTTTTCCAAAGATCTCTCACAAGCGAATTGGGCTGCTTTAACATGGCTGGTTTAATGCCAGTTTGAGCAAAATCCGTACAGTGCTTCTATGATCAGTAAACACGCGCATATACAGTTAAGCTAATAACGTACCATTGTGTTTAAAAACACTGTGATCGTCGCTCCTGATATACGACTTCCAAGAATCAATGATGCATGGTTAAGTTCGTCACCAAGAATAAGACATTCCTGTAAATTGCAGACGTTTTTATATTAATAACTGAAAGACACATGACTTTGTTCTAGCCTATTAGTGGAGCAGCTGAAATGAAAATGTATTATCAGTTTTTCA
>JASANG010001623.1:0-36529 GCA_030248215.1 Enoplolaimus lenunculus
TTAACAAAATGCAGTCTGTCACACGGCGATGCTTCAATAACAAAATACCAGGGTAACAAGCGGAAATTTACTTCAGGTTCAGGCTACGACAAACAATCGACCACGGCGCTGTTTTTTGTGTAGTTTCAGTTGCAGCTTGTAAAATACAATCTCGAAATACTACCCAAATAGCAGGCTAAAAAGATAAAAAAAGATTAACCCTTTCTCACATGAATATTTTCTATTTCCCCGGAGACCTACTTTTATGCTAGGATTCGAACTCCGGTGACTGGACTGGGAGGCGTATACCATCACCACTCAGCTATAGGAGCTTGACGCTCGAGCCCGAGGGGGCTCTCACGTCCTGTGGTGATTTAGTACTATGTATACGTGTTGCCATTGTTAAACACGGTGCGATATACATTATTTAACGTATACACACTGCGCTTAGTTGCCTATAGGCAACTCAATGTGAGAAGGGGTTATAGATAGTAAACTGAAAATTTTTCGCTTAACCCTTTCTCACATGGATATTTTCTATTTCCCCTGAGACCTACTTTTATGCTAGGATTCGAACTCCGGTGACTGGAGTGGGAGGCGTATACCATCACCACTCAGCTATCGGAGCTTGACACTCGAGCCCGAGGGGGCTCTCACGTCTTGTGGTGATTTAGTACTATGTATACGTGTTGCAATTGTTAAACACGGTGCGAAATACATTATTTAACGTATATACATTGCGCTTAGTTGCCTATAAGCAACTCAATGTGAGAAGGGGTTAAAATAAAAAAAACACAAACAAAAGTTTTTTCAATTTGTATTCAGGTTCTTGAAGCGTTCAAAAATGTGCTCAGAGCGTTGATTGGCTGTAGTGTTGCAGATCTTATTGGTCAGTTTGAAATGGACGCATTGAAACCGATTGAAGGTAAGATAATGTTTGTGTCCAAACAGGCGTGAAGCGAATTCGTTTAAGAGCATTTAGTTTTCTCGTAGAACCTTAATAAAGTAGGGTTAACTACACTGCAAAAAATGGTGAGTCAAATTGACTCTCTCCGAAATAGGTTTTTCCTGACTACGCAAACTGAGTCAAAATTCGACTTTGCCTGAGTCAAAGGTTTTTCCTGACTACGCAAACTGAGTCAAAATTCGACTTTGCCTGAGTCAAATTCGACTCCATTTGACTCCGGCAGAGTCGAATTGTGACTCAGTTTGTGTCGTCAGGAAAAGCCTAATTCGGAGAGAGTCATTTGACTCACCATCGTTTGCAGTGTAGGCATTAGACAGACATTTTTGCCTTATGATTGGAAATATAGTTTACGCTACTGTTACGCCTCTAAACTAACATTTAGCCGCCTAGTTAAAAATATTGGCCAATGTATAGAACAGGACTGCTAAGCATATTCTTAAGCGTACACTGCAAAAAAATGGTGAGTCAAATTGACTCTCTACGAAACAGGCTTTTCCTGATTACACAAACTGAGTCAAAATTTGACTTCGCCTGAGTCAAATTCGACTCAATTTGACTCTGGCGGAGTCGAATTTTGACTTAGTTTGTGTAGTCAGGAAAAGCCTATTTCGGAGAGAGTCAATTTGACTCAACATTTTTGGCAGTGTAAGCTTAACGCAAAACCTAAGCGTAAACATGCGAGCATGTAGCTGAGCGTAAGCCTAAGCAAAAAACTTAGCCTAAAAATCAATTTATTGACGGAGCAGTAAAAAGTATAGGACCAAAAAAACTAAATTTCAAAAATATCTTAACGTTTAGCCAACTCTCAAGAATCGACATTTGAATCGTCCGTTGAACCGATTCGGCCAATTGCGCAAACCCCAGATCAAAATGTTGTTCAACTCAACGGAACAAGTCGATTTTATGGCACTGAAGTAATGTTTTCACAAAGTCAAACAAAATATATTAAAAATGATTGTAAATAACAAAAGTTGAATTCATTCTTTCAATAAAAAATACTCATGAATCCAAAATGGGGACAGGGTCTAAGCACAAGAGTTCGATGTACCTATACAGAATTGGGTCCATCTAAAGATTATGGGCGGAACGGTTTTCTGTGAGACTAGAAAACAGTGAGCTAAAGCTTTGGACTAATTTTTGTGTTTCGCTTAGGCTTAAACTTATAGGCTTAAGATTTTAGGAATATGCTTATTCTTACGCTTAGGCTTAGGCTTAAGCTCAGGAATATACTTATAATCGTGTTCCGACCCTGTTCTTTACATTGGTCCAGAACTCAGTTGTTTGTGTTGTCCCGTAGAACCTATTTCCAAAAAAAAGTCAATTTGACTCACCATTTTTTGCAGTGTATATGCAAGTATGTTCATCAGTTGCATTTACCTTTGTCATCGGTAATACAATTTTTTATATTTAAAATTTTCAAAAAGTTCAAGTCAATTCAATAACTTAAAATCGTGTTCATTTTTAAGTTTGAAAATCAACATTTGCTGGATGCGGTTGCCGACTGGAGACACAATGAAAGTGAACTCGTTTGTGAAGCGAAACATATTGCGTTGTTGATGGCTAAACTTAGTCAACTGGTCAAGTAATCTAGAAAAAACTTAAATAAATTGGTTGAAACAATAGTGGGTTATCACTCTACACTGCAAAAAATGATGAGTCAAATTGACTCTCTCCGAAATAGGCTACTATTCTGGACTACGCAAATTGAGTCAAAATTTGACTCCGTCAGAGTCAAAATTTTACTCCGTCAGAGTCAAATTCGACCCACTGAACGACTCGAGCCAGTTGAATTTGACTCTAGCGGAGTCGAATTTGACTCAGTTTGTGTAATCCGGAAAAGCCTATTTCGGAGAGTCAATTTGACTCACCATTTTTTGCAGTGTAAGACAAGAGTGTGCAACTACTGGGTTTCTGCATGGTACAAAATGTAGCACCGCGTGCGTTGTAATTTTTCCCCACCCACACCCCTGATTATGAGGGGTAGTCACCACTTGAATTACACAGTAAACATAAGCTTGAAGAATTCAATCTGAGCAATTTGGGGTTAAATTGGATGCACTCTTGCTTTAAGCAATGGCTCAGGCATAAACTTTTTGGGCACCTTTGCTTTATTTTTTTTGACTTAAACTTTCAAATTTTGTACGTGGGATTGTTCTGTCCACGAGTCAAAGCTGCTACACATAACTCTGGCAAATGAAGTTTTCCCGAGAGTACGTATAAGAAAAAAGTGAAAAATTTGAAAACAATTTTGAGTTTTCTTTGATCTGACTGAAAACATTCATAAACATTCCAGCCAATGTACCTAGATTAGGGCGGTAACAGCTGTATACGCATATTACTAAGCAAGCCTAAACCTAACATTACAGTGCAAAGATAAGTCCATCTTGAGCGTAAACCTAAACCTAATTAATAAGCAAAAAACCTAAGTCTAAAGCTTGAGCTTACTCTATTGCAGTGCTATGCGAAAACGGTCTACTCCTGATAAAATCTGCTAGTTTCAGAGGTGAAGGAGGTACAAAGTATGATCTGCTTGATTGTGCTCGCGAAATCGCTGAAGCTTGTGAACGTTTTAGACGTTTGGCGCGGAGCTTAAGCGGTCATTGTTCTGATCGGCGAATCCGATTGGTAAGAATTCAACATTCTTAATCGACTCAATTGGGCTTAGCAGAAGAACTTGTAGATTTTTATCAACAGCCGTCTTTAGAAACTTTGTAAGCTTGTGACACATGAAAACGGGGTTGGTTTTTCCGGAAAAAATGATGACCGGAAAAATTAATATTTTCCATTTTTTCGGAAAAAATGGAAAAATGAAAAAATTCCTTCTTTGACTGAGTGAATTTTTCGCGTTAGTATTCCCTGGTACGCTCATAGGTAATGATGTAACTCAATAGAAAATAAAATCCGGATGTATGGTAAAAATTCAAAGCTAGGGAGCACATTACCATCACCGGCATGATGCATCCGGAGTTTAAACCCTACCGGTTATCTCACCCCCAGCCGGAGTTTGCTCAAAAACGGTTGAATTTTAAAAATTTTTGCATATTTAAGCTCCTGATGACCTTCCCTGATAAGAAACCCAAACGAAATGCTAGACGCAATTATGGCAAATATTCAATACAAAAATCCATTTATATTTTCATATGCCACAATTCTCGCTTTTTTCTGGCATATAATGAGTCCAGGTAGGACTCATAACGGAGAATTACACACTGTCATTACATTCTGGTGCTCGTGAATCGGTTGAATGTCATCTATAAGTACACGCTAACGCTATTTTAATCATATTTAGTCGCAAGTTATATTTAAGGAACGTTTAAATTTTTTTCTAAACCCTCTGAAAAATGAAAAAAATGGAAAAATCACTTTTTGCGGTAATTTTTTACCGGCCAACAACCCTGCATGAAACCACTTCTACATTTTTAAGTATCAACCAATTCCTCTTATAAACAACAGAATTTTGATGAAAATATTGCCATACACGCTACAATATTAACCAAGATTCAGGTATGGATATCCGGTTCCGGCATTTTTTGGTATCCGGTTAAACCTTGGAGGATATTAGCCTTTTTGAGTTCAAAGCATGTAAATCCGGAAAAACTTACAAAAGTAACATTAGCTAAGTAGACTATGAGCAACATAGCGTAAACTGTCTTCACATACTACTGCAGTGTCTGTGGGAAGTCGCTGAACGCATCCGAACAATCTCAGCGCAATTGCGTATGCTCGCAATCATCAAAACCGCAATGCTCGGAGCGTTTAGCGAGCAAGAAGACCAAAATTCAATGGAACAACTTGTCTTTAACGCCCGCAATTTGATGGTTTGCGTCACAGAAGCCGTTCATTATTCAGAAGCGGCTTCGATTCAAATGAGATCGTCACGCTTTATTTAAGTGATTTCAAATTTGCATAACTTATCAATGCATCTCATTGATGTTTGTAAAAAAAAGTTTGCAGTGACCCCAATAATGGTTTACGATTATAAAATTAGCTTTAAACCTTATATTTGCTATAATATAACTTGTAAATATTTTTCAACCTGTGGCGACGAATTTTACTATGAAAATTTTCTATGACATCAGCCATGGAACTCTTTTCATTAAAACTCGGCGCTGGACTCTTTACAATTATGCGCGACAATAAAATTTTGGACGCCTTGACCGATACCTTACCTTAAGTTATGGTTTATCCGGCCCATGTATAGAACAGGGCCGGAACGTTTTCCTGCGGAACTGTATTAACAGAGTATGCTATACAGCCTTTAGATTAACTTTTTTGCTTTAGGCTTAGGCTAAGGTTTACGCTCATACTTACGCTTAGGCTTAGGCTCTATATATACATGGGCCGTTTAGGCTTTTATACGCTAAGCCTTAGGCTTAGGAATATGCTTATACTACTGTTACGGTACTGTTCTACACATTGGCCGAGTTTTTATAAAACCTAAGAAAAATTGAAATTGTAGTATTGTGAAATTTTCACAAAACGCTAAATCTGTACTACTAAATTACTCAAAAGACACAAAACAACTGAAACATTTATTGCTTATTTATTGTACAAAATGGTTAAATATTTGAATATAATATATAGTTGACCAATGTTAGGTTAAACAAAATAGATTATGTAACTGGAATTGAATACCAGGTCAAAAGTGATTGTATTTTAGATCAGGCTAGCAGAAACAACTTTAATAATGGCCCCTTTTACTTTTAGGGGCGTCCAGGTTTCTGATGAGTCTATAAAATAGTAGGTTTAGATTCTACATTTTTTGCTTAGCTTAGGCATAGGCTTATGAACACTTTTGTAACGCTTAGGCTTAGGCTTAAGAATAAGCTAAATCTACAGTTGTTACGCTTCTAAAAGTAACACTGGCCTTTATAACAATAAGGGCATTTTCATATAAAACTATTATCCAACTCCATCAAAAAATTTCCGCACCCACAAATGCCTGAGAAGCTGATTTCAGACACTCTTAACGAGACGTTATCTTTAGTCCAAGCAGAGCATCAAACAAATTTTCAGAAACCATGACAAATTGAAGATTGAAACCGTTAAAACTCAACTATAACATTGGCTTTCGAATACAATCACAAAATAATTTACACAATTTTACATCAAACGACAAACAGCCATACAGGAAACACAACACAGCTAAAAATAAACAATTCACTATGACTGCAAACTGAGAATCAACAGCAAACCCTAAACTTACTCAAATTTATATTAATACACAAAATATGAAAAATAATTAAAATTTAGCGTAGCATTAGTTTCACTCGAATTTTCTGTAAAATTAAGAAAAACAAAAAGTAAAAATCCAAATTCACAGTGGTTTTCGATACTAAAATCCAGACGAATATCCTGAACTACTCGTAATCAGTTCCACATCAATGAGAAAAACCACAAAAATTTATTTTTTCAAAATTTCGCTACTTCAACTACCAGGCTCATATCATTGAATTTCGCCGCAGATACTGTAGACACTGTTCGCAACCACATTTGTCACAAAATTACCCCGCTTTAAAATTCAACTTTGTTCAACGCACGAAGGCAGCTCACCTTGAATCAACCCGTTGTCGTGTAAATTCAATATCGAGTCAGCTATAACTCTAGCGTTTGATCTTTGATACCCGCCGCTAGTCACCATGACAATAGGAACACCTGCTTTTTTAGCACAAGCAAACACAATTGCATCACGTTTAACAATACCCTAAAATACCAAAAAAATCTGTCACAGAAAATTCAGCACCCGTCTGTGTGATAAAATTGACACAAAGACTCGCAATCTCTAAATAACTACAGCAGCTATAAAGCTGTCGGCCCATGTTACTTTTAAGAGGCGTCCAGGTTTCTGGCGAATCCATAAACGAGTAGGCTTAGATTCTATACTATACTTTTTGCATAGGCATAGGCTTAGGCTTAGGAATACGCTTAATCTACTGTTACGCCCATTAAAGTAACATTGGCCACGCTGTCAATTACTGATTATACATGCTTAAAATACAGTTGAAAACCCAGATTTAAACTCAATATTTAACAAAAATTGCATTTTCCCTACAAATTTTCAGTCAAAACATAATATATAAGATTCCCTGTAACGAAATTATGGTAACAAAAAGGTATAATTTTAACACAAAACTTAGCATCAAAAAGCTCGAAAGCGAAATTTTCACACCTGCGGTGTTATATCCAAACAGCCAAGTGGATCGCCTTGTATCACATCAGTGCCAGCGTTGTAAACCAAAATATCTGGATGAAATTCTTCCAACGACGCTTCCAGATGTCTGAAAAGTGAACAAACAAAAATAAAAAAAACTGAGAAGTTCTCAAATCTCAACGTGGCTTGATTTCTCGCTGAGCTCTGCGCATATACAGTTTAGCATATCACAAGCGTGAGCTGACATACTGGTAACTGCCGTATTAGTAAACTGTGCTTGCGTAATTATTTTGACAGCACAATCCAACCATATTTCATTTTTGAAGGGCCAAAACCCTTCACTAAGCTTTCACTGCGGGTTACGGTTAGACTCGAGTCGAGCCAACGTCGAACAAATTACAGCTTTACTGATTTAACCACTCAAATATGCATCTACGCAAACCCTTTCAAGTTACGCCGCAAAACAAAACCCAAAATAAATTTTGTTTTTAGACCAAAGCCGCCACGCGTAACTTACCTTTCCTCTAAATCCAAGTACACACGGTCAGACGTATGATGTTTCAATTCTATTCTGCGCTTGATAGCAGCTAAGAAGCAAAACAAATTTATAAAATAGTACCCTTTAAGAAATCATAAAATTTACAAATTAACATAGAACACACACGTAGCATACGTCGCGGCTTTCGCTTGCCTAATCGCTAAAACGGGAAAATTGCAAATTATGGTATATTTTCACCAAATCGACAGATACGTAGCTGGCCAATAAAATATTACATGTGTATTTATAGTATAAACAGAAACAAAATTAGAATAAAATACTAAACATGTATACATACCTTTCGCTTGATGATCAAACGGATAAATATACGCATTGTACATGTCTATTATAAACACACGGTCATCACCAATAAAATCACGCTCGTGGCCATTTCCCTGACGAAACAAAACAATCATAATTGATTTGGCCCATGTTACTTTAAGGGGCGTCCAGGTTTCTGGAGGGTCTATAAAAGAGTAGGTTTAGATTCTAGATTACATTTTTTTGCTTAGGCGTAGGCTTAGGAATTCATACTTTCAACGCTTAGGTTTAGGCTTAGGAATACGCTTAATCTACTGTTACGCACCTTAAAGTAACATTGGCCATTGATTTTATATTTGAAATCTACAAAGACGTAGCCGGAAGAAAGGCTTCAAGTATCAAAAAAGACATTTTATAGTTTGCCGCACAAGATACCCCCTTTGAAATTTATATGGAACGTAACACCATCTTTTCCAAAATCCACACACTACGCCCATGTTATGTCTTCAGTGGGTCATGACGAGTCTGCTCAAATGTTCGCATGCATTTTGTTCTATACACGGTCGTTAAACACCAAAGAATAATTATTCAAATATGTTCTATCTAAATATCAAGCACATCTTCGTACATAAAAATTTACATTCAACCTGAAAACGTTTCTAAAATGGTGAAATCACACAACCGTACCGTGTGAATGTCAAAAATTTTAAAGTTTTAAAACCCAACGTCATACGTGTAACGTGTATATTAACCTCGGACCTTTATTTACATCATGAGATGTTATTATTATTATTTTCAAACACACAAGTAACCATGAATTAGTAATAATTGCGGCAAGAATTATACCAGTAGTATTAAAAATTTGCTAATATAGCATTAGTTAAATCTTGCAATATCTTCTGTTGGCAGAAAAACAACAAAAGAAAATGTTGTTATTACCATTGCGGTTATTCCAGCCATAGTACCCCTGTCGCAAACTTAATTCTGACTCTGTCAGCTATTATCTACACCAAAATACAGCGTAATTTTACCTGCCTGATGTGCGTCCAAATCAACAATCATTGCTTTTTGTATTCGTTGTTGTAGAAACAAAAACTGTAACGCGAGTGAAATATCAGCATACGCACAAAACCCGCCACCTTGAGTTGAGCTACAATGATGGAATCCGCCTCCGAGATTAATCGCCCAGCCATACTCGAGTGCTAATTGAGCAGCCTAAAAATAAACACAAAGCCATTTTAATAATTTGTCTCTACACCGGCCAATTAACAGAGTAAGAAGGGAAAGCGTGTAATATCTGTAATAAAAAGATGTCTATTTGCGGGTTTTTCGAATGGAACATCAGCACCTAAATCGATTCGTAATTTTTTCACATTCCTAGCAACTATAACACCAGCAAGACAGTAGCGTCCCACAACCTCATCCAATTCAAGCGCAAAATTAGCGATTGCAAAACACTACATGACCTTATAATTTCTCACAAACCTCCTAGACAAATTATTCAAATTCTCATTCTTTTTCATCATGAATTAATCTCATCTTACCATTACAGTTCCGCCAGTATGAAGTCGAAACGGTTTGAGCGCTTTACGTTGAACGATACAATTGGGAATCAGAGCAACAGGTGGCACCTCCATTATTGCGGCAACTTTTGCGCTCCACTAAATGAAAAACAAAAACTATATTAACTGAAATCTTTTACCATATTTCTAAACGTGTGTAGCAATTACCGCCAGTTGGTGATAGGTCTTGTAACTTTCGAAAAGCAACAAACGACATGCTTCTATATTCAGCACCTTTTTCGCATCTGATTTGTCCCGCGTTTAGGCATAGCTTATGAACCAGAGCTGCTGCTGCTGTATTTTTGTTTGAAAACCTATTACTAACTGTCGATAGGCGGTATACACAGTTAATAATACGTCTCCTAAAGAAAATGCAAATTAATTGGTGCACGATTATCACCAATATTTCATAAAATTTAATGAATAATTACGAGAACAGTACAACAAAATCAAATTGTATTACAGGAGCTCGTTCAAGAGACACTCTGTTCTTCACTTAATAATGACTCGAACACGTGATACAAGCACCACTACTCGACTTAGGCAATATCTTTCAATTTTTTTTTGAAAATTACAAAACTCTTACCAGTAACATTTTTTACGGTATGATTCCTTCCTAAATCACACAGACTTAAAAATTAATTGACTCACAGCAAGGGCGTAGCTGGGGGATGGTTAGGGGTAAACATAATTTTGAGGTTTTTGACACAGGGTTTAGGAACTTTTTCACTTAGTAACAAAACAGGACACATTTTCGGAACTTTAATTGGATGTGACCCCTTGCCAACATCTGCGCTACGTCCATAACTCACGGTCAAGCTATTCAAATATCGAGTTGTATGAACAACAGACAAGTCGTCTTCCGTTGCTTCGCGTGCATTTATTGTTGATTCATCAGTAACAAATTTGGCATCTAAAAAGGGCACAACGCTTTCTGTAAGTAAACATTCTTACTGCAAGCCAGTCTATAAACAAACAAAATACTTACGGAAGCCCCATTCACACCTGCACGTCTTTGCAGCAAAATTCGCACCTACAATATCTAACTGCAAGTTTCTGCATCTACAACTCGCAGCTGCAAGTTCTATTAATGGCTTTTCAAACAAAACTTCGAGCTGCTAGTTTTGCAGCAAAAACTTGAGCGTGCAAGTTACAGCTGAAAATTTTTTCTGCCAAAAGCTTGCAGGTGCAAATTGCTGTAGTCAGTTTTCGCTGCAAAACATGGATGTGGGAATGTGACCCAACGCATTAACAGTTTTAAGCCAATGCATTCCGTACAAGCTGTAATTAGTGTCTTCCTGAAAAGCCCTACGCACATGTACAAGCTATTGCAGCGAAAACTTGCAGCTGCAACTTGCACGAGTAACTTGCAGCTGCTAGTATTTGTTTTGCAAAGAATTGAAACTTAAATCCCAAATCATGAAATGAAAATTAAACCACTCGTAGTGGAACTACATGCATTGAGCGAACCTCGAACGCTTAACCGCTTCCTTGAGCTTACCTTTTAATATCCGATGCACTTTGCCCCATTTCCCGGCATCAAACGGATGCAACTTCTCAATGCCCAAGAACGAAATATTATACGATGAATGATAGACAATCGGTAACATTTTGTTATCTTTGAGAAGTCTGGCATTAGTTGCAAGGTTTAACTTTGAGTTTTCGACAATTCCACGCCGTCTCGGCTCGTCTTGTTGACTAAAAACAATATACAAACTGAAAATCACAAAAATACAAAGTAAAGCCCTATTCACACGTGCAAGTTTTCGCTGCAAAAACTTGCACTTGAAACTTGCACTCGTAAGTTTGGTCATAAAGCAGCTTTGAAGTTCTTGCAGCTGCAAATTATTCACTGGAATTCGTGCTGCTTTATTTTTTATTTGCACCTGTGAACGCAGTTGCAAATCGCTTGAACTTCTTGCACGTGCAGTTTGATTGTTCAATCGGAATGTTCTTGTGAAAATACTTGCAGCTGCAAGTATTTCGTGTAAGTTAAAGCTGCGAGTTCTCGCTGCAAAAACTTGCACGTGTGAATCGGGTTTAAAAATTACTAGTAGAGCTTCACTGATTAAACAATTAAAATCCACACAATTTAGCTAAGTACAAGATTCTAGCAAAACTGAGTGAGCTAAAAATAAATATATAATAATAATATAAATAGAACAAAATGTAATAAAATTTGACAACTTTAGACTATTTTAAAAGATTCGAAAAATGCACCACAGCCAAAAGTCGATTTTTGGTCGGCACACTATAGACACTACGAGTACACTTATATATTTTGAAACCTTCAATTTCTCATTTCCCAAAAACCTTCTAGTTTGGACACATAAAGTTATTTTTAAAAAATTTCTCACAAAATAATTTAAAGTTTAAATCTTAAAATCATACTCACCTCTGCGTCGATAGACTTTTTCTTGCCAATTTGCTCATTGTTGCAATTGCACAAACACACAGTATTACATCATTAGTTCTGAGTAGTATACCGGGTTTCATAGACCACACAAAGTGAATATGGGCTTATGCATAGTTTTTAATGGTTCGATATACGGTTCTTACGACGAAACAACAAATACATGACATCCTGAAAAGCAGTGCCGGCTGAAGTGCCCCCCAAACCCCGAATTAGGGGGGCCGACCTTTGAGGTTCCACATTGGCAAACCAAATTCAACTCTTGTGTACTTCCCCCACATTTAAGCTTACGTGTATAAATTACGCTTTATACTTGAATGTGGCGGAAGTGTACAAAAACGCAAATTCGAACAAAAAGGCACATCGCTCCTGAGTAGTCCCACATCACAATGTCACAGAAACCACTGAGAAGAGATATAGAAATAAATCCGGTCAATAACGGGTTAAACCACATTATTTCATTATAGATCTATTCTAAGCATGCGCCATGCTAATATCTGCTATGTATTGAACAGGGCCTTAACGTTTGTCTGCGGGGCTGTAATAGAGTCAGCTTAAGCTTTAGACCTAATACCTATTTGAAAAAATCAATCATAAAGCCCGAAACCTAAACATTGCCGACATTCATGTTGATTTCAACCGCATACGAATGAACGAGAAAGCTCTGGTAGATCAAGGACACAATGACAAGCACGTTTACTAGAACGTAAACATTTAAATAAAACCCTATAGAAAAATGGCAACGTAAAAATTAAAGTACATCACATAAACAAATTAATATTTAAGCCGCAACAAATGTTTTAAGATTCCAACAAACGTCATATTTTACAATTATTAATAATTTTGCAAAAGCACTAGAAATTATTTCAAATAGGTACTAAAATTTAAACTCATATCTGATTATCTCATTCTTGCATTTGGTTGAGCTTAAACTACCTAGTTAAAGTCGACATCAACTACTGCCTTGAAGATCGGCAAAGCTATGTTTTGCATTGTAGGTTTTGTAAACAATCTTGACCAGTAACTGTGAACGGCGTAACAGTAGTATAAGCATATTCCTACACCTAAGTTTCAGCATAAGGATAAAACACTATATCTAAACTTAGGCCTAAATGAACTATTAATCTAATTAGCTCACACATCTTAAGCTTACTCAATTGGAGTCCCGGGGGAAATGCTATGCTGTCTTTAAAGTAACACACACTAAGCCAATCCAGAGCTCGAAACACTAAAACCTCATATTTAGTCATCAATACAAGACAATCTGTTTTGTGTGGCTTACACAGAACAGAAAACTTCAAATGCTAACATCATCATTTAGACGTTCGCCACTTAAGCTACCGTTTAAAACGATTTAAACATATCCATCTGTACAGTGTATGACCCTGGAACTATCATATATTTTAACTCAATATTGTGCTTAAACCTACGATAGTAGCCGAACTCACATTACTTTGAATAGTTCAACGCGCACTAATAATCACCCCTCATCACACAACCTTTCAATTTTCAATTTGTACAAACCTTTTCCGCGTTACTGCAACTGGATCTTTAAACAACACAGGATTAAGCTTCGTCTTTGAATGCCGCAGGGGAATACGACCCCAAATCCTTGCGAGCTGTTTCAAACAATAATTTCGTTCACGCCACAACTCAATTTCCAGCGCGTTTACCAGGTTTTCTCTGACACTATCAAACAAATTAGCAAATGGAATTGAATTAAATTTGAAATTTTGAAGTGAATTTGAATTTAACGTACCGTACGAAGTATTTCGGTCTAGTGGCCCACCAGCTATCAAAATACTCGGGGTTCCAGTTGCATCGCCTACAATAAAATTGAGCAAAATATCCAAACAAACAGCACCAGTTGTCACGTTAGCTGCAAACTCAGCAAGTTCAGTCGAATACCAGCTAGAGTCCCGTCTTTTAGGCACAGGGCCCCTCAAAGCTCCACGCTTTTTGTTTCTTATACCATGCATTGCCGCCTTTCCAAGCTTATCCTGTTTGCTTTGGTTCAACTTCCTTGTTTGATTAAACGGCCAATCTGAATCGACAGTCGTAAATACGTCATCGCGCCGACGACTAGCAACTGACCAGTCAAAATCATTTTCACTCTCATCACTTATAATCGTCGTAATCCATTGGCTACCGAACACCAGTAATGAACCAATAGGATTCGTTACCATGGAATACGTTGGTGACAACTTTGAACTGTAATAATACTCGTACCTGATTGGTTGATTTGGTACGCTATCACCTTCTTGAGCTTTCGGGTCGGAATCGACCAATTGCCACAGATGTGTCCGAGAGACTTGTCCAATAAGACGTCGTGGAAAAGTCGCATACACCGAAAGAGCGAATCGGAAATGATCCACGGTTAGTGAAGACTGTTTCTGAGGCACCATAGAAGCTGTTGTTGCCGGAGGCAGGGCGTTAATCAATACAACGGGGCGATGATAGGCGAATAATTGCTTTGGAATGCGGTGTAAGTCACATTTAAGTGAGGGATAAGCTGTTGTAGCGCTGTTTTGATTAATTATTGTCACTCGTTCACCAAAACGCTGTCGAAACTAAAACATAAAAGTGAAACCGTTGTTCCTATAAGTATAACCTTGTTTCAAAATTACTTCACATTCCTAACTTAACGCCCAATCATCCTTTTTGGCTTGAACGAAAATTCTCCAGTAATCCAACTAGACGACACAGGCGGCTTAAGAATGGCTAACACTAGTATTTTACCATAAGGGCAATAACCAATTACCATCCGCCTTGGTTTTAAGAAAACACTTGCAAAGATCAGGACCTATTATTTCTGGCCGAACATGATAAGGAATATTTTCTCTTATGTAAAATCATGTATTTCGTGCCAAACCAAGAAAGGTTTAGCCAATTTAAACCAATTCCGTTGGAACCTGTTGCAGTTACTAAACCGTTCGACCGTATTGCTATTGATTGTGAAGTAGAGGCAATAAGACGTTGTTATTATTATTGAGTATCTTACTAAGTGAGTGAAAACTTACGCCACATCTAACATTACCGCAGTTAACATTGCTAAGACATTAGTAGAGGCGATTATGTGTGTGCACGGATCATTTCGAACATTGCTAACCGACCGCGGAACTAACTTTTAAGCGAATTAGTTAGCGAGGTGTGTAAAATTTTAAACACACGCAAACTGAATACCACTCTATTTAATCCTAAATGTGGTGGATTAGTTGAAAAACTCAATCATACTTTAGCGAACATAATTTCAATATAAACAAACAAAACTCAAACCGACTGGAACCAATACTTATTTGCCGTCTGATACTGCATTAATAACATATCCAGACCAAGCCCAGGACCCTGGCGGCTATGCTCAACAAATATACCAGAAACTCAGGTTAGTATGGAACACGGCAGTACAATCATCAGCAGCGATATTATGATAAAATAGCAAACGTCATAAGTTTATTGTTGATGAACGGGTATCATTACATAGAATTAAGAGCATAAAAGGTGTGTTACTACCATGTTTGAACGCCTTTGGCATGGACCTTACCGCATTTTAGAATTGAGTTCCGCAACGGCTTTAATTAGACATTGCGACCATCCTGAGCAGGCGCAATTTCGAGTAAACGTTAATCACATAAACAATTTACAGAACCTTACGTACCGACTCCGTATGATCGTATATCATTTCCGCACTAGTTAAACGATCAATTCGAAAGCTTACTTATAAACACACAATCACCTACATTGCAGCCACCTGAATCTACGGAAACTGGTACTAAGTACAATTTAAGATCGCGCACATAACTGCACTAATTGCAACACGTAACTTTCTTATTTTTAGACTGCAATTACGATCGCCACGATCGGAGATTCGCATGCATCCGGATCTTTTACCAACTGACTTACGGGAACACTAACGACGAGACTTGACCCGACAATAACCTATGAGAACTTTTATAGGTTTGGAAGCGACTATAAAAAATATTACCAACGGACACAGACAACTAGCACAACAGCATCGATAACAATATCCAAACTAGCGACAGAGTTGCTTAACAGTTCATTACACGAGCCTGTTCGTGATGTTGGACACGCGGACCTACTGAAATCACCCCAACCTGTTTCGAGCACACAAACAAACAGCTTTCGCAAACTCGTGGACATGTGTGCGGCTCGAAGAGCAAATAAAGTCTAAACTAGGCGTCGTTCGATAAAAGATAGGCTGTAGACTAGATAAGCAAACGGAGCAAACGACGCAGATAATTGAGGTATTTGAGGCAGTAATAGGACGCACTACATTGCATGAGTCAGGGAATAAGGGCAACTGGCAAGTCAAATTGCCAGTGGATTGCGCAATGAACAATAGGCGAGGAACCAACTATACTCATCCGACCAACTCATGCACCTACCAACTTGCTGACTTATCCATTCAACGCAGCAGGCGATGTATTACTGATGTAGGTAACAGCAGTGTTTCTTATTTATTGTGTATGATTTAACTGGCAAAACGAACAATAATAGTTAGACTCGGACATAGGGATTTACATTCAAAATATTGTCTAATAGTTTCTATAACCATGATTTGCTCTAAAAGGGAATGAAATTGTAGTGGCTGAAAGCAGACGTCGTAGGCTGCTTAATAATGGCTTACTCTTGTATTTCACGATAAGGGGAATATCCCTGTTTCAAATCGTTCATATACCACACTGGAACACCCTACCGCAAAAAATGAAATCGTAAGTTTTTTTAAAAATAAAAAGACATATAAATTATTCAATATGCCATGTTGTCAACAAATTATAAACATAACATTCAAAATTTCTAGAAAAACATCAATACCTTTGTCTTGAGCCAATCAAATGACGGAAACAACCTTGATATAGATCCGAAATTTGACGTTTCATTGAGTACATTTGGGTTTGAATCAAATGGGATGAGAACAACATAGTCAGCTGTGTTGTGCTGAACGGCGAATGACGCACTGGAAGCGGCTCGTATTAAATTTGTTGCAATCTAATATTACAATATGAACAACAATAAATAAAAGCAACAGTAACAACAATAATATCACTATTTTTAATATTTTGTCTACCGCCAGAATACTGTAGACCATTTTATTATGAATCGAATGAGATAATTTCACACGACTCATTAACAGATGGCAAAACATGTACATTTTGGCTCCAAGTCTTGAACTGAAAAAATTCTGATATAACAATCTAAAACATCAACGTGATGTGCAAATTCATATATCGCTTGCGAAACTTTCAAATGACCAGTAAAATCACTCCCTGTAAAACACAGAAAACTACATATTAAATCCGAATTCCGATTTCGATATAACATTACGACTGCATTTCGGATACAATTCACTTCCGCTTGGCACACTGAATAAAGCATTTTCTACTATATAACATGCAGCTAATAAAACGCCAAGCAAAATCTTACCCTAAGCATGCTTAATTTAGATCCCGCAGTTATAACCGTCTGTTTGTCAAGCCTCAAACCACAACAGCAGAACGTCAAAACCTTCTTTCCTTTACTTACCTGAGATCGAATTTGTTTTATCAAACTCATCCATTTCGGTCCGGTCGAAATCTCTCGCAAAGCGACTAGAAACGGTCGGGAATACAGCATAGGAAAGTAGAAAACGAACAACGGAGAGGCTGTAGCTGATAATTGAGCTTCAATTCTCTGATTGTCAGGCCCATTTTTGATTACGCGCTCGGTTGCACTGAGACCGAAATTTGGATTTTGTTGTGAATTTGAGTCAAAGTTCGATTCATATGACATAAATTGATTAGCTTGCGTCTGATGTTGCCAACGGTGAATCCGCGAAAAAATGATATCAAGCGTTGTTGACACTATCTTTTCGACTGACGCAAAATAACGACGATACAGCATTACACACTGAAAAAAGCATTAAAACAAACATTACGGTTACGGACATAATTTACTGCGCAGTAATAGCGACTGAGGTCGCGGTGTTTTATTAATTGTGTATGAAATTTTCGCGACCAGTCGGGCCTAGAGACGCGATTGTAGTCCCGTTTCAAATTGGATAGCAACAGCGTTTACAAACTATTGAAGATTTATCAAACAGCAAAAAACGAAAAAGACAAAAAAAAACAAAAAAAAAAAAAAAAAAAAAAAAAAACAAAAAAAAAAAAAAAAAAAAAAAAAAAAAAAACAACAAACCTGGGCAATCGCAGTTGCAGTCGCGAAACGAGCGATCGCTTTGTTGACTCCGTGCTAAACTGCTTCTAATTTTCAGGTATGTATCTAAAATGAGTATAACAGCTATCTGTCACTAGCCGTAATTAGGTTCTTTTACTTTTGAACCTTGAAAATCGTCTAGTTACAATGCTACAAAGCCTGAAGCTGATCCCACTTGTAAACAAATTTTCGTGACAGATAATCTATCATTCAACTAAAGAAATTAACAACGACCTTAATTTATAATATCAAAATTGAAATCGCACTGCAAAACAAATTAAAGTCCAGACTACACAACTACAGGTTCATCTATGTAAATCACTTACCTGTTGCCTCATAGCAAATACTGTCGCAATCGGAATTGACCTGAGCATTTCTGGAATCTGAAACAAAAGCCGTTCATCTGCGAACACAACTGATTGTCTCCAGTTGATACGTTCTGAAAACGGCAGCTCCCATGAATTTGAAAGAACGACAGGAATGCAGCCTGAAGACAAAAAACATGTTCCAAGTAAAAAATTACGAAAACACGATATTCCAAAAGCTATCAGTTTTTACAAACATATTCAGCCAAACTGAAAGTTCGCTGCTGTAGTGGTTGTTAACTATACCCAAAGCTCTTAGCAATGTCAGCCACCAGTTCGCCAAAACGAATGAAAATTTTTCTCCTCGATTCAGTATTTTTAACCTCAAACCAATATTTTTTCCTACAGTAATCACCCTTTCGAGTTATTTTCCACTAGCTGCTATACAAATTTAAAGCTCCTCTATCGCATCATTGACAACGTATCAACCCTGCCGAATCTCTGTCACTATTACCAGATTTGAGGGCCTCCAGAAATCGAAATGATCCTAGGCGCCGTCCGCGTGGCACAAGGCAAAATGTTGAGTCTTGGAGAAGACCGCTATAATCCCATCGTTCGTACAGCGCATTATCACGCTCACAGCGGGCGTCTTGCATTTTCTAGAATAATTGCCAAATTAATTTTAAACAAATTTATACCACAGAATCAGAAACAAAAAATATATCGGTAATAAAAACTTTAATTTCAAATTCGAAAACAATTTTAAAACTTCAACTTATATTACTATTATTACGAAAATTTACTTTTAGTAATTCACTTCTATTTTATTAAACTAAATTGTATTAAAATAAAATAAATCTACTCAACGTTTCATTACCTTCCAATCAGTTCCGTGTTTGCACGTTGTCAACACCACAGACGAATTACCATTATGCAAGTGATGTAATGAATTACGAGCCTGAGTTAATCACAAACAAAAAATACCACTCAGAGTAAATAGCTCTAGAAGGTATGGAGCTAAATAAAAACTGTACAATGGTTAACACTAGTCCCATGTATAAAACATTATTTTCTTACCGGAATACCGAACAATATTTAATTTATAATTAAACCCTACGATTACACATTATTTCGTTTCAAGTTAAAGGTAATTTAGGCATAACCCACGAAACAAAACCGGCTAAAAATGTACGAACAGCCGCGGCCTCTTAACCAGCACAGGTACAGCATCGCGTGGCGAATGTATCTCACCCTACAGCACCATTAAAACTTCCAGTTAAACAATTTTGATTTACTTCAGAACCTATGCCAAATACATATCGTTTGCCTTTGAAAACGAATAAATGCTTTCTTCGTGGCGGCCAGTGTAAAGAGATATCGTCGCCATAACTTTCAGTGGACGCTGTAATCAAATAAAGTCGCGTGTGATAAAAGTTACGATTACGTTGAATTTAATGTAAACCAAAAAACTGAGTGTGATGTAGTTGTAGAGCAAGTACAGCCTGTTGTGGGTTTAAATGTAACGCTATAATTAAATTAGTAATTATAAAAAAATTGAAATAGTATCCGTTGCTATACACTTCACTTCGGCTATTGACGCTTATATTTCCAGGCGTCAAGAAAAGCAAAGCTATTCAATAATACAGCTTTGTACCTCAACAAAATGGGTATTTATCACAACTCTAAAAATGATACTGATGCTCACTAGTATTACAAACCTGCAAACAAAGTTTTGTAAGAATATACAAATAGGTATGTCTGTACTAAAAACAAATATGTACACCCAGGCGAGCTGTACCTTTGAGCGGAATTTCTTTCTGGAACAAAGGAAGTGAAACGTCGTAGCCATACCGGAAATGAGGTGTTGAAAAACTTGCCTTTGCAAGCAGGGCAAACCCGTAGTCGAAGTAGAGATTTGATTCGCTATAGTGAGGCCATGTGCCCGAAAACAAATTGAAAACCAAGTGATTGCGACCCTATAAATACAAGTATAAAAAGAATAAACCACAATGGTGGGACAAAACGCTTCATTATATAGAAGGAATGCAAAAATATTACATACTTGGAAAGGACTCATAACAATGCAAGATAAAGGTCACCTCCTATCTGACGTTTTATAATATGTTTCTATCTACGCCACACAAAGTATATACTATGTTCACGTTTACGATAAAACAGAATTACACTACCAACCTACGAAGCTCTGTTCATAAAAATAATTGTTATATACTCAACTAAACCAAAATTGTACGGAATCAAACACCCAACTAACTACCGAGATGGATGGTAAGAATGCTATTAAATTTACTGAAAATAAAAATTAATTACCTCGTTCCAAACTTTTGCATCTAACGTTTCAAGCATGGAGTGAAAATTTCCGGCAAAGCTTTCGCTCAGCGGGTCGCGGTCTAATGTGTCCAGTGCCAGCACTTTGATACACGCTGCTGAATGGTTAGTTGTCACTTGCGGATGACTACGTAAAACTGTTAGAATCTTTGAATATCTCTGAAAACATAAAAAAATCATTCGCATCATAATAATTGAAAATATCTGTGATTTGAATATCAATACCTTTTAAAAAACTAAGTCCAAATGCGATAATAATTTGAAACACTCGTTGCACAGAAATGAAATAAATCTCAAAATGCCATTAGTTACTGCCACTGGACTACATTCATTCGAACGTGGCCAGGAATAAACCACTCACAGACACTCATCAACTCACAAATAACCTACTTCAGAAACAGAAAAATCGTCTTCCAGCGGATAGACATAAATCAGTGGTTTGTTGCCCATACAATTAGAGAAGTCAAAACATGAATGCAATCGGCAATGTGGAATACTGGGTGCATCTAAAAACAAAAACAATTTCAAGGTTTCAACTGACAACTAAGATAGGGACTGAAATTTGTAATAAATTTTAATCACCTAAATGACAGGTGACAAGACAAAGCATTTTACTGTTACTTCAGCGATATTCATACTAAAACCTGATATTTGAAAAATCTAAGAGAGCACTAGCGCACCGGTATAAAAATAAAACAGGCTAGAAATGTTAAAAAATGGACATAAAGTCATGTTTAGCGGTGTGATCAATGGAAGGAAATCGCAGTCAGCTTACAAAGCACATAGTAAAAGCTTGGCTGACAATTTTCAAAAAACCAATTATTTGATGCGATCGCCTATACAAGCTTAAAAACCAAATAGGACATAATACGCAAAAAACAAGGGAACGGCCGGTTGTAAAACCAAAACACCAAAACATGACTACTGGTCTAGCTTAAACACAAAAATAAATTGAAATAAAACTCAACAAAACTGTCATACCAGCGTTTCTTCGGTTATCATTAACACGGAACTCCTGTTCTCTCAAAAATGACGTAAAATACAGTTGCTTAACGTTGCTTGTTTGAAGTTCAGCAATTGTTGTTTCAGCATAACCGTCAGACCCTAAAAAGCTTATTACAAAATTACACTAATAGCCGGTAATGTGTTTCGAATCCTGTACAAAAATACCGGTTTAGCAAAATTAACCAAATATAAATAAATAAATATATATTATTTTATTGTACTGCGTCTGTTGTCACGCAAATGGTTCAATAACGTACAATGCGGCTGCTGCAAGCGAGATATGTTTGTCCTAAAGCATATCTTATATACAATGCAAACTGTGTTTTATGTTGTATGCTAGCCGGTAGCATACGATCAACATATATAACCTGACTGTCAGACTAGGCTGGACAAATCGGCACAGCACACTTTTTACTAAGTTTCTGGAAAGCAAGCAAAGAAGACTATACAAATCTTTAGGCGAACGCTCTACCACTGCGCCTAGCAGCCCGGATCAAACTGCTTTTCTCGACGACTATACGTCGACGTATGCTCCTGCCGGCAAGCATACATATAGTGCAATGCATCACATAGCATATGCACATATGGGACAGGCATATACGTACCTTACGCTTACATGCCTCAATTTTCAATAAGTTCATCCTTTGACTGTCCATCGAATTTCACCATAGCGCTCATCGCTTGTGGCCCATGACAGTCAAGGTATACAACTGGAAACGCGGTTTACGGGTGGTTTGGAACTAGCGACCTACGGATTGTTGGGCAAACGCTCTACCCCTGCGCTATGTTTGTCCGCGTCTCCAACGGCTTTTCTCGTCGACTATATGCCCAAACCTATGCTACCGCACGCATACAATACAGTGCGCATTGCATATGTTGCATATGCATTAGGAGAAGCATTCCACACATAATTACAAGCGACAATATTCACCAAGTTCGTCTCTTGATCGTCCACCCCATTTCCACTGAACACTGTGCAAAGCGTGGCAATTTACGCCTGAGCACACGACGTAACCCTCATGTCAGTCAAGGAAAGAACACGGTCTTCAGACCTTTAAATTAAGCAGCTGGAAAAACAGGTCTACAGAGCGAGGGTCGAACTCTCGAGCCGACGGATCCTTAGGCGAAAGCTCCACCACTGCGCCACGCAGCCCGCCTCTCTATTTGTTTCTATTGTCGACTATATATGTCGACCGTACACTGTCAGCATTCATACATACAGTAAAATGCACACATAGCAAAAGCAGTTCCGGTTCCTACCTAGACTGACACAAATACTAAAAATAACAAATTCACATCGCAATTTGACGTAGTTTCACAAGCGGCAAATTTAAGCAAAGTGATATATGGTAAAACATCTGGTCTTGTCAGTTGTGGTGTCACGAACCAGTGTAGTGGGAAGTAGGTATATCTGCCTTGCAAGCGTAAGGCCCTGGTTCCATCGCAAGCTGGAACAGAATATCATCATGACTTACACATAGCGTTATTATTGCGATGTTTTACTAGAGTGCGCCATAACCAAAGCAAGACAATAAATAATGCAACAGAAGCATATCTCTTTTTCGCTTGCATTCCTTCATTTCATCGTCATTGCGTTGACAACCTCCGAATATATACCGTATATACTTATTTTAACACAACTCTAGAAATGCATTAATTCACTGTTACTTATTTAAAATGAAACGCGTACAAGACGTTTATAAGTCGTACATAACAAAAGACGCCCATGTTCATTAAAAACGTAAAACTTTTCAAAGTTGAAATCTTTGGTATCTCTGATAAATCCTTAGTCCACTAGCTAAGTCTATAATCGTGATATATAGCTGTAAATTTAAACTCTACTATTGCAAAGTGCACTCAATTACATGTCGAATGAAAATATTGTTTTGCCTTAATAGCGTTGTTACAAGTTTGAGCCAATAAGCTTACTCTATTGCAGTCCCTCATAAAAACGTTCCGGCCTTGATCTTAGCCCAAATTTGGAACGATTCTGTTCTATTTTTTGCCTCCGCAACAACAGGTTAAAATTGAAAAGTGCCGTTTCCGACGGTTCGATGTATTTTATATTGTCACGTTACCATTTGACGATTTGCAAACCAGGGAAATCGCAGTCACACGGCTGGTATGTATTTATTATACCGCTCAGCGATAGGAACTGGACGCACAAAACTCAACAAACTCTCGCAACTTTTATAAATATTGCACTGCGTAATTAGTTTCAGAAACCACAACAACCGGCGAGCAAAAACCATGCAACAGCCCTGTTCAAAGAAAAATTCCAAGAATTTTATTTCTTGTGCAAAAGAAACCATAACCACAATTTCTGGTTGTCGCAACAGCATCTAAGTATCACGGGCTACGCGTGCCCTGGTCACAATGGGTACAAGATACTGTATTGCAGATGTCTTTATAGTGTAATAAGTGGTTTTTCAATAAAAGAAGCACAGCTAATGTGTCGCCACTAAATCTATAAAATGCGTCCATTAAAACTTTTTGTGCTCAAATTTTATTCAGAAAATTTCGTCAAAACAGAAAAAAAGCAACTTCTGCCCACGTGATTCCGTGTATTGAATTGTTTTGAGACAACTTTGAGTCATAATTGACTCTGTTGTTACTATATAATTCTTGTATCTTATTTATTCAAAACACACAAATTTTGATTGTAGGGTCATGAAAACCTGGGCACAATTCTTGTTCTGTTTCTGTACGCTGTAAAAAATGGGGAGTCAAATGGACTCTTTCGGAAATAGGCTTTTCCTGACTACACATTCTGAGTCAAATTTGACTCCGCCAGAGTCAAATTCGATTCACTGAATCGCTCATTGAGTCCAATTTGACTCTGGCGGAGTCAAATTTGACTCAGTTTGCGTAGTCAGGAAAAGCCTATTTCCGAGAGAGTCAATTTGACTCCCCATTTTTTACAGTGTAGAAAATAAAGTTTTCCGTTATTTTGTTGAGTCACACGAGCATATAATATGGTTTCGTCAGACAGTGTTCAGCTTGCTCACAGTCCCAGCGGATAATTGCACCATACATTGTCGGATCACAGTTCGACGTTCGACCCAAAACGGTTGTTAGTTGTTTTCACATGTTGCAATTTTGTGCTAAATAGTGTTGCTTTAATACTACAAAGTATAGGCGGAAAAATGAAAAATTAAAGTAACGTTTACTTTTATATCCCACCATTTTTGGAGTTTTGCTAAGCTGGTAAAACTGAATTCAAAACAATTTTATTGGTTTTATGGCAAATTTTTTGATAAAATTAATGGTTACAGGTGGCGTTCATCAGCAACAGAAGTTTGTGGTAAAGTTTTATATTTGCAAAATGTTCATTCTGCAATGCAATTCTGCAGCGCTGGTTTTTGATGGAATACAAATGTTTTATGTTCGTATCTGACTAATAGGCCAATGCATAGATCAGGGACAGACGGTTTTTCCGCTGGACTGCAATAGAGTAAACTTGATAATGTTTAGATAAAGTTTTTACTTAGGCTTTATGCATAGTCAGATGTACGAGCCAATGTGAAGAACACGGACGGAACAGTATTATTAATATATTTCTAAAGCCTAAAGCGTATTAAACCGAAGCGTAAGAATGAGCATTTTCCTAAGCCTATAAGAATATTATCTATACACGGGCCGCGTATATTGTGCGAGCGCTGAAAATCCTCTTGGAATACAGAAAATATTTGAAATTGAACTCTATTATAGTCTTTAAGCTTTATTTGGATATAAAATCGAAAATGTTAGGGATGTAATAAATCTGATCATGCTCCACTTCCGCATATGATCAATTTGTTTGCTAACATCAGTTATTACTGCGTACTTATACACTGTAAAAAATGGGGAGTCAAATTGACTCTCTCGGAAACAGGCTTTTCCTGTCTACACAAACTGAGTCAAATTATATTGCGCCAGAGTCAAATGGGTTCTGTTAGAGTTGAACTAAAATAGCTCAATGACCATGATACGAAACACCTATCCTCGATTAATATCTTCAAGAAAAACCCTATAACGCTGTCAGAATAGACAGCAACTGCCCGAGACCTGTCCTATTGGAAATCGACGCAAAACCGAAATCAATGATGCGCTATACTTGACGTCCGGCGCCGTCCGTCACCGTGCATCACCCATACGGCGCCGTAGTTGAACACTGAGTTGGTGTAGCATTTTGAAACGTTTTCGTAAATTTGGAAACATCAGGGGCGGAACGTTTTTCTGTGGGACTGCAATAGAGTAAGCTTACAACTTTAGCCTATTTTTTGCTTGGCTTAGGCTTAGGCTTAGGCGTACGCTTACGCTTAGGTATATGCTTATTCTTACGCTTTTAGGCTTAGATTTAGGCTTAGGAATATGTATATAATACTGTTCCGCCCCTGTTCTTTACATTGGCCAAATGTATTAATCTAGAATCTAAACCCACTCTTTTTATGGACGCACCAGAAACCTGGACGCCCCTTAAAGTAACACATGTGCCACACCAGGTATCAAATACCTCTCGCCGTCTATAAATCTAGGGCACTGGCACACGCTAGTTAGCCCATCGGGCAAACTTCAAAATCAGCGCAACCCTCATTTCGTCAGCAGTCAGGGGTTTTGTTTCCAGAACTGGCAACAACAACCACATCAAAAAAAGCCTAAAACATTAATTTTTGCCGATCAAAACAAACAACTCGGAAATTTTTCAGTTTCACGATGTTCTGTACGAATCAGGTTACGTTGCGCAATATCGGTTATATGCGTTTGCCTGTTTCAGCTGTTTGGTGGTTTTTTCCTTTGCTTCAAATCATTTGCATTGGTTTTGGCACAGTAAAACGGACCAGCCTTTCTGCCGCACCAACCACTGTAAACAGATACCAGAAATCATTTTTTCTTAATTTTAAACCCGGTTTTTTCGCATTTATTTTTAGCTTTGGACCCAATTTTTTCACACAGTCTTGATAATTAAGGAATATTCGAGGCAAAGGCCTGTGCCGAAAACCATATCAGATGCTACTGTGTCATTATATATATTTATATATTATATATATATCGGAGTGTGTAAAATTTAACATATTAATATGTGTTAGCATTACTATTTTTTTGTTTCGAGAACACATTGGAGTGTTGAGTCGAATATGTTCAAACATTGTTAATTTTTCTATCATACATGGTTTATGGAAAGCGTAGCCTAAAATAAGAATCTTTTCCGCGTTTAAAAAATGGCAAACTTACATATATTACAGTTCAATAGAAATTCACTTTGCCAGACTTAAGTCACCCGGCTGAGTTGTGATTTTGGACATTAATTTCCAGCTCTAATTCCGGACTCTCAGATGGAAAGCGTTTGTATTCGCTGCTCGAATAATGAGTGACGTCATGTGGAGATTTTGTACTGTGCATATACGTAACATTAGTCAACACTGAGTATTGTGTATTTTTACGCACACTGTAAATTCCAATGAGTTGATTAATCAATTCAGCTAGCGAGTTGGTTATTTCTCAATTCATATAAGTAAACATTAACTCACGCTTAGTTGAGTTGATTCTCACTCTGAGTTGAGTTGGCTCTTGGTGCGTTGGTTAATTAACTCAGAATGAATTGAATCAACTTAAAATACTGAGTATTTGGTATTGAGAGATAAATTTCTCGACTTTTCGAGAAACCGATTATGAAATTAACGGCACTAAAATGTTTCGTTTTATAGTTTTTAATGGCTTATAAATTTATAGGCCCATGTATGCATGACGGCCGTTCCAAAATCCCACCGTCCAAGTTAGAAAGCTGATGGCTCTTGTTTGTGGTGGAATTTTGGGATTTTGTCATTTCAAAGGAATTCGTTGCAAGCAATTCCTTTGGCTTTGTCTTATAGGCTTTAGGTTTTGGATACGCAATCCTTTGCTTCAAGGCTAGGTCTAGGAATAGGCACGGCTCAATCTTAGGTTTAGGATTAGGCAAGGTTCCGATTTAGGCTTACATGAGAATTAGGCGTTTAAAACTTTAGAGATGCCTTAGCCTAAAGCTTAGGCATTGACCTTAGGCTGCGCGAAGTGTCGACAAATTTATTTCTATTTCACTTGCTAGTGCAGTATAATGAAAACAGACAAAATGTAGTATATTTCCTTTACTTTAAACTCACAGATAGAAACTTAAACGCATTTAAAAAATAATGTCTTTTAGTTATTTCTTCACTAATAGCATACTTCAACCGGAACATCCTGAATTTGGCAAAACATCTAATCAGTGATGTAGCCATACACGAGTATACTTAACCCCTTTTCACATTGAGTTGCCTGTAGGCAACTCAGCGCAGTCACATGAATATTTTCTATTTCCCCTGAGACCCACTTTTATGCTAGGATTCGAACTCCAGTGACTGCAGTGGGAGGCGTATACCATCACCACTCAGCTATAGGAGCTTGACGCTACTTGAGAAATTGAAAAATCGATAACTGTGGGAAATTGAAATAGTTTTCAAATTCAATTTCCTTCGTCTAGCGTTTTTCAAAACTCTACTTGAAAATGGTTGCGTCAATTTTCCACACGACGGACACACGATAAAATGAATGACGCATTATCTGATAAAAAACAATTTAAATTGTGCGAGGGAAGCCTCCTGGTGTCTTATACTGGCTCAATCTCCGTTATTCAATGAAACATCTGTATCCAATAACTGTCATATATACATAAATACATACACATATGTATTTATGTATATATATTTTATATATTATATATAAATATATATACGTATTTTCAGCTTTAGCATTTATTACAAAACAATAAAACATATACAAATTGGCAATGGTTATTACCCTGTATCATTTCTGTACCGAGTTCTGAACGTTTATACAGCCCTTCTTCAACGACCATATCCCCTCTTTTGAATTATTCAATTTATAATGTATTGCCTACTTTCTATGATGCTACTTATTGCATTTCATACTACGGAAGTGCACTCTATATCGTGCCACGCTTGCATAGGCGCATCGTGCAATTATGGCAAATGCACTGGGACAGTGTGTTTTTCAGCACGTAGTCCTTTGGGTCCACATGGCCTGTCCCTGGCGCGCACTCCTGTAATCAAAGGTTGCCTACGAGGAATCCAAAACGATACGGAATCATTGAGTAATCGATCTTCAATAATATTTGGGAACCATGCGCTCGATCAGGGAAGCGTGAGTCTGTGTACGTCAGAGGATTTTTGTAATCAACAAAAATTCAGGCCAAAACACGTCGATAAGCACCACGACGGTCGGGATCGAAAAGTTGTCTGTAGAGCTCAGAATCCTTTGCGGCAAAATTCTGCGCGAGTCGATGACGTATGCGTGGGAGATTGGTGTTGGTCAGCTGAAGTTCCGTCGGAACCGGAATTACTTCAAAAGGCGCCGCAACGGAATGATGTCATCGAGTATAAAGGTTGTTCAGGTCTTGCGTTGGGAATAGCGTCATCGTTTGTCAAATTTTGCGTCTCACCCCCAGTTACGGATCTCCTGTTAACTGGCGGGGCACCCCTGTTGTCAGTGGAATCAAACTCTAGCGTAGCGTGCTATTGTCGTAATCGACCTTTGTGTAACGTGGGTCCAAATGATATTTTGTCACTAGACAAATCGGCACCTTTGATGTATATGAATATTGAAATTGAAACTCCTGGTGGGCTGGCGATGACTTCGGATGCTAGCATTTGGTTTTTTGGACTAAAACATAACGGAAACAGCAACAACAACAACAACGGAGACACTCACAGCATATTGCCTGATCAAACTGGGTTCATTGAGCTCGAAGGTCCTTCTGGATTTAAGCTATCAATAGACACACAGTTGACGGCGGCTGGCGAACGATATGTCAACGACATTAGTGATCGGCACATCGAAATGATCCACGAAGACACACACGATGAGAATTTTTCGGCAGACACACACGATGATAACCGTGGGAAAATCGACGACGATACCGATGAGCGTGGGAAAAATACACATCGTAATGGCAATTATCCGTTGGGCGGTGCCAATAAGTCTGCGTACGAAACAGAATCAGCGACTGCAGATGCGATTGTTGTTAAAATGAATCATGCGCAGCAATTGCAGTCAGCGATTTGGTTGCGTTGTGTTTTTGTGTTGCTGTTTGCTTTGCTTCTGACGCTCTAATATATGTTCAGATATGTAGGCGTTCAGTTCGCAATTCAAATTCATCACCAGTCTCATGATTATTCCCTATTCCGTATTGAAAATAAATGTGGCACGTGTGTAGAACAGGGCCGGATCGTTTTCCAAAGAGGCTATAATAGAGTCAGTTTAAGCTTTAGACTAATTTTTTGCTTAGCCTTAGACCTAGGCTTAGGCTCAGGAATAGGCTCATCCATACGCTTAGGTTTACGCTTAGACTTAGGCTTAGGCTTAGGAATATGCTTATACTACTATTCCGGCCGTGTTCTATACATTGGCCATAAATGTTATTGGTTAATGACGTAAGATGACGTTTGGCAAACCTAACTTTAATCTGGCCAATTAATCGACCAGATTTTCTCGTCATTAATCTGGTAAACTTAGCGTTGTATCGAGAGATGTCTTGCAAATAAAGCCTGTGCAAGTTGTCAATAGCAGCCGTATTCTCAGTTGTGTGTAGCACCTGTCGCCAGCAGGTGATAGGGCTGATAACATATCAAACAGTGATTGCTAAAACTCAAAATCCAACACACTTTTCGTAGTAGATTTGCATCCTTAAAAGTTTTGACTTCAATAACTACAATAGTTAGTGAGTTTGAAAACCTATTACTAACTGATGATAGTTACTATAAACATTTGAGAATATAAGCCTAGGAGAAGAAGGTTGAAAACTAAGCGATCGAAAAGCCAAACGTAATTTTAGTATTCATTCTGAGTATCAGAATTTAATTTTGAGTCGTAGGTATAGAGGGCCTAGGCTTTGGTGACGCCTTTGGACACGCCAATTGGTAAACTGGTTAAGGTCACGGATCCGAAATAAATAAATGTTAACGATTCCGGTATGCAAGTTTGAAACCTGGTTTCAATTTAACAAAGACGTTGAAGCCACTTACATTTATGTATGCCAAATACCTTAGCTTAGGAATACCGGCGGATTCGTTTTAACAACCGGTACGTTTTACAAATCTTCATTACTGATCCCTCAGTATCCTTAACTTATCGCTGCTTTTGACGCTCCAAAGAAGTCCTTATTTTGTTGGGTGGACACGAGTCCACGATAGACTCGACACCGCCGAATAACAAATTACGGTTAAAAATACTTTAATCAATTAAAAAATTGGTTATCGTAGTTTTGGCATATTTATGCAAAGGTACAAAAACGCTGGAAAACTACGCTTCTGCTTCATATGTCGCAAGCGAAGCCTATCTCTACTTTTGTGCCTAAATCTTCGAACGAGCCTAGTCACTAGTGTTAGTGTTTTAAATATTGAATAATATATATTTGTGATGTTTTTGTTGTGAAAATAAAAACGCTAATTTAAATAATTTTAATATGTAACCAAAACCCTATTGACCATGGTGTAACTCGATATCCGTTTCCGGTAAAAATCGGTATTCGTTTCCGTTATAGAAACACCGGAAATTTGTTTATTTTTACGTTCAAAATTAGTCATAAATTACGTATATTAAATAGCAATTTTTCGTTACAGATGTGCTGCAATTGTGAGAACTGAAACAAAAATTACAATATTCATCCATAATCTTAAAAATTTCGTTGCATTCGCCATTTTTTCTTCAAAATTTTACACAGCCCGGTGCACATTTGCACGGCTCAATTGTGTTAGCATTCTATTTGAAATTTATATACTTCAATATCCGTTTTCCGTTTCCGTTATTTTTACTATCCGTTTACACCGTGCTATTGACAGGTGTGTTTGCTTAATACAGATTGCAGAACTCCGCCGCAGTGGTATGTCTCTTGCTATATATATATTCCGTTCAGACCGTGGTGAAAATTGCTCCGTTCATCAAGTTTTGAAACCTATTCTATGCATAGTTTCTAAACATATTTATGGTTTCACGGCAATTTGTTGTCCGATAACCCGTCGACCGACTCCTATTCGAAATTAAATCGACTAGACATTTCGTTACCCAAAACTATGCTGGGCGTAAGGTTTAGGATTACACTTAGGGTTATGGTTAGATTGATTCACATGCTTTAGGACACTGTTGGGTGACAAGGTGTCGGGCGTCTAATTGTCGTTGCTTCCTATATGTAACTAACTATACATAACTATATATTTGAAGTTTTGGCTTTAGCCTTTCATAAGCTAAATCGACAGGTATCCACGTAAAAAAATTACTAGAACTCTCGTACTGTCAGAACGACAGGTATACAACCTTTGTATGCTTTATAGACGAATCAATCAAAAAAGCAAGCTACAGGGTTCATAAAAGTTACGGCCCATGTTATTTTAAGGGGCGTCCAGGTTTCTGGTGTCTATAAAAGAGTAGGTTTACATTCTAGATTACATTTTTTTGCTTAGGCTTAGGCTTAGAAATACGCTTAATCTACGGTTTATGCCCCAATAAGTAACATTGGCTGGACTGAAACTGAGTATCACCTTTGATTCGCTTTAGACTAATTTTTTGCTTGAACCTTGGCTTAGTTTTAACTTTTCACTTGCAAACGTGAACACAGGCTATTGTTTCATTTGCCGTTTCTCGAACAGAGCTAACGCAATGATAGCCGTTTAGACGGTTCCCATATGCCACTGTAAAAGTCGTACAAAAAATTGGCCGAATAGTAATTGCTGAAGACACGAGAAAAACGGATCGGCGGTTGTACACCTTGCGTCCAAATTAAGGTTAACCCTTTCTCACATGAATATTTTTTATTTCTCCTGAGACCTACTTTTATGCTAGGATTCGAACTCCAGTGACTGGAGTGGGAGGCGTACACCATTACCACTCAGCTATAGAAGCTTGACGCTCAAGCCCGAGGGGGCTCTCACGTCTTGTGGTGATTCAGTACTATGTATACGTGTTACAATTGTTGAACACGGTGCAATATATACTATTTAACGTATATACTACGCTGAGTTGCCCATAGGCAACTCATGGTGAGAAGGAGTTAAGGTTTAGGCTTAGGCAAGCATTTTTCAAAATGCTAAGCGTAAGCCTAAACCTATGACGGAAGTGTGCCAGAACCAAATGCACACTGACAGGCTTAATCTGTTTTATTATACTGTCCAATTAAAAATTGCTAAACATTTCACAAAATGAAACCCTGCGTCTCTGATTACTATTGGGTAAACGGGCCCCTGTATAGAACAGGGCCGGAATAGTAGTATAAGCACGTTCCTAAACGTAAGCCTAAGCCTAAGCCTAAGTGTATATGAACCTATTCCTAAGCCTAATCCTATTAAGCCTAAGCCTAAGCAAAACAAATTAGTCTAAATCTTAAACTGACTCTATTAAACCCCCATCCGGGAAACGATCCGGCCCTGTTCTATACATGGGCCGCTAAACGTTAGCCAATCAGCGACCAATATGCGTTTTATCGCTGTGTATCGCTTATCCCTGCCTCACCCCACCCAAGCTTCCACCACCCCCTTCGTTTATGCCGACCCTCGTCAAAATCCTTTGTACGTGAGAGTATATGTGAAAAGTTCACATGAATTTTAAAATAATTTAAATTCTAAACCACCACCACCACTGATACCGCGACTATATTGTGTATTAATGTTGTGTACATGTCTGCCTAATAATCATGATGGATCGATATCCGTTTTGGCATTTTTATTCCGTTTTATTTATATATAAATATAGAGACGCCGCTATATTATACATGAGAAAAAATCTCTCCCCTTTATCAACTTGTACTTCGTTCCAGATGTGTTATGATGAATTTGTGACACGGGTCCGATGTCAATTATCAGAGACAATATGTCGAATATCATATGATACGAACGAGACCGCTGCTTACAAATTTTTCGTATGCTGATATATTTTCCTGGCCATTTGGTACACAAATTTGTAAATGCTGAACAATTCAGCTGAATTCGGTTTCGTCTAAAGTATGAAAGACTTTGGTTTACTGACAGTAATTTTAAATATTGTGCAGAATTTTTGACGGAAGTTTCGGCAATTTCGGTAGTAAATTTTGACGTTTCAGTTTACAACGTTTATTTGTTTGCCGTGGTTCGTTTTAACATTTTGGCACAATTTTGAGGGAAAAAAATTCCTGAAATTTTGCAAAAACTAAGAGCGTAAAACCAAAAGTTTTAACAGTACATCATAGATATTGTCCAATGTAAAGAACGAGGGTGGAACAGTGTTATAAGCATATTTCTAAGCCTAAGCTTAAGCGTAAGAATGTGTTTATTCCTAAGCCTAAGCCAAGCAAAAAATTAGTCAAAAGCTTAAGCTTATTCTGTTGTAGTCTCGCACAAAAGCGTTCCGCCCCTGAACTTTACATGGGCCCAGATATTTGCTAAAATTAACAAAACATTATTTTAACTTTAATTTCGCCTAAACCTAAAGATAAAACGTAACACAAAATTCATTAATTTATGGTTAAACAATATTCAGTGCGAATTTGCATCGTGGACCAAATTTGCCAGGCGCAACGTTGAAAGAATACAAACATTTTGACTAACCATTAATTATTATAGTTCATTAATGTTTTACTCCTTCGAATTGTAAAGATTTGAGTTTATCACACCACTCGGTCGTTGTATCATTCAAATTTTAATTTTTGAAAAAAAACTATTTTTTTTAAATTCTATAAGAAAACTTCTTTCGCAATAGCGATGCACTGGCCGTGTTTAATTTGCAGGCCGGAGCATCGTCCCTTCTTTGTTCTCCACCCACAGTCAATAATAAACTCAATGACAAAAAATGTTGCGAAATATATGGCTTAAAACAACTGAAAACGTCAAATAAAATATATCAACGAGAAATTCTGTAACATAGTTTGCCAAATCAAATTTTCGTCAAATTTCCACGAATTAAAGTCTTAAAAAATTTTTTGCTCAGTTTCCCAACGCCTATTTTGTAAAAACGTATATAATTTACTGAAAATTAAATTAACTTAAAATCGGCAAATTAATTAATTTTGACACTAAGTTTTCGTGACCTTTAAAATTTGTGTAAAAGCCGCCCGCCGCAGTCCGGAGTTGACGTTTCGAATTTAAGTTTTGTTCAAAGTTAAGGTAAGTACTGTCAGTTGAAATTAGTGATAAATATGTTGCAGAAGTAAAATTTAGTGCATATGCCTAGCATGGCTGAATATCACACGATATTGTCACAATGGCGAGCCATCGTATTAACGGTATCTGATTGGTTTACTGTAGCGACCCGCTTCTCCAGAGGAAACCGCTGCCCCCTGTTATTCGGTTACGGACTGTTATTTATTTTTAACCCACACTCCGCCACCTTTCGTTATTGATCACTGTAAATTCCCAAGAGTACGGAAAGTTAGTTATTTCTGAATTAACAATAGAAAACTTTAGCTCACTCTGAGTTGAGTTGATTCTGAGGAAGTTGATTCATTAAATTAGAATGAGTTACGTCAGGGATTTACAGTGTATATATCCGGTACTGCAACTATCCGTTGAAATAAACGTTGATTTGTTTTGTATCAAAAGCTTGAGCGATAAGGTTATGCTTAGGATGCATATACTTTCAAACTTAAGTATGCTTCAAAGTTTCAGAAATAAACTTCATTTGGGCCTGGAGTTATTCATACACCACAATTAGAGACAATTCGACATTTAGCGACTCTAATTAAAGTTCAGGGACAATCCGCTCACAGGACTCGTAATAGGGATACGGACTCCTATTGATATTCAAATCGAGACAGGTGAGTTAATGTTTACTCATATTAATTCAGAAATGACCAAGTCGCTATAGATGAATGGGTTAATCTACTCATTGGAATTTTACAGTGCATGTTTATATAGCCAAGACCTAAGCCTGATGCCTTTGTTTATAAGGTTATACCAAGTTTTAACTAAAAATTGATGTGAGACTTGTTTCCACATTTTACCTGGGATATTTGCTAGATTTGGGTAGACATTATATATGGGTATACATAAATATTTAAAATCTGTAAATGTTTCTGGATGGAGCCTATGGAATGTTTTAGTAAATAGAAACAATGCCGTAGCCGGAGAAGTAGACTTAAGCCCTATTCACGCGTGCAAATTTTTTGCTGCGAGACGTTGCAGCTGCAACTTGCACTTGCTAGTTTTGAGCACAATCTCGTTCGAAAAACTTACAGCGACAAATAATTCATTAAGAATCATAGCTAGGAATTTAATTCACATGTGTGAACAACCATGCAAGTTCACTGAATTTATTGCAGCCGCTTTCTCATTGGCTGATGAAAAATGGAAGTTGTGCGGCGTGCAATTTGCAGCGGCAAGTTCTCGCAGCAAAAACTTGCACGTGTGAATAGGGCTTTAAGGGACACAAAACATATTATTTTGGATTTTTTTGTAAAAGGACTTTTAGATCCTTTTTCAGTTGGTGAACACAAAAAAACACGCGTTTCCAAAACTTTGCCTACCGCCGATGAATATAAATATGTACAGATATATATATATTTGATATATATATCTGCATTTATGTATAGCTTTATACATATATATATTCTGAAAGTTTCCAAGGTTATGTTTGTCATAAATCTGTTGATTTTAAGCTGTATAATGCGTTGTAACGCGTGCATTATGCCAAGCATCATGTGCAAAAATGAAAAATATTCAGCGTAAAAACGTGGTTTACACTACGTAATAGTGTCTAATTGTTTGAAAATTGTGCAAATTCATTTGCGGTGGCATATTTTCATGAAACCAAAAAAT
>JASANG010002739.1:0-36524 GCA_030248215.1 Enoplolaimus lenunculus
AGGGGTATACAAACGTTTTCGTTGAGACTTGACAGCAAGGGTGAAAATTTTATAGGGGACCTAAATTTTTCAAGGCTGGGCTTAATTTTTTTTTGAGACACTTAAGACGAAATCGCTGAACGGAGTTGACAAGGCTCGTAGCCAGTTCAAGGTGGGCGGACTAAGAAATTTTCAGGAGGGATATACAAACGTTTTTGTCGAACTTAGAGCAAGGGTGAAAATTTTATAGGGGACCTAAATTTTTCAAGGCTGCTTAATTTTTTTTAGACACTTAAGACGAAATCGTTGAACGGAGTTGACAAGGCTCGTAGCCAGTTCAAGGTGGGTGGACCAAGAAATTTTCAGGAGGGGTATACAAACGTTTTCGTTGAGTCTTAAAAGCAAGGGTGAAAATTTTATAGGGGACCAAAATTTTTCAAGGCTGCTTAATTTTTTTAAGACACTTAAGACGAAATCGTTGAACGGAGTTGACAAGGCTCGTAGCCAGTTCAAGGTGGGCGGACTAAGAAATTTTCAGGAGGGGTATACAAACTTTTCGTTGAGACTTAAAAGCAAGGTTGAAAATTTTCTAGGGGGGGCGCAAAATATTTTGGGGTGGCTGAATTCTACTGCCCCCCCATGGATACGTGCGCGGCGCGATTTTCTCGTATGCTGGTTAGATGCGTGCCATCAAAACTGGTGTACTAAAAATGCAAGTTGTACAAATTGTTTATGAAAAGCTAACAAAATGTGGCCCATGTATAGAACAGGGCCGGAACATTTCCGGCTGGACTGCAATAGAATAAGCTTAAACTTTAGACTAATTTTTTTTGCTTAGGCTTAGGCTGAGGCTTAGGTATACGATCATTTTTACGCTTAGGCTTAGATTTCGGCTTAGGCTTAAGCTTAGTAATATATTTATACAACTGTTCCGGCCCTGTTCTATACTTTGACCCAAAATGTCAACAATCAACAACAAATTAATCTGAATCAGTTTTAAATATCGGATTTGTTTGAGGTGCAAAATTCATCGGTGCAAAATTTAAATTTTAATTAAGTTTTCAAATATACTTGAATATGGTTTTTTAAAAAGCTTATACCGTACACTCACATGTAGAACAAACTTGAATAAGTATACCTACGTTTCCGGCATTTGCTTTAGGCTTTCTGGCAAAATGTATATAGAACAGGGCGGTAACAGTAGTATATGCATATTCCTAACCCCTAAGCCTATACTTAAGAGTAAGAATAGGGCTTCTGCCAAAGCCTAAACCTAAGCAACAAAATTATAGTCTAATGCTTAAGCTTACTCTATTAAAATTTCCCATGTTTAATTGGAGGCCTGCTATATTTCCAGACAACTGGGCAACGAATTGAATTTTTGAAATCTAAGATTTCAAAATCCTATGCAGTGTTTGTGGTCAATTTAAACGATCTTCCGCTGGTTGTTTAAATCAATAAAATTCACTAATATTACTTAGCTAATTTTAATTTCAAATCGCAATCAATCTTACTATATTCAGTCTTCTTCTACACCGCTGGCTTCTCTTGTTTGCTTCCTGTTTTGTCCAGGTCTATTCGAAAACTGCGCCCTTTCAAATCCGGTGTTCCTCCAAAATGGTACTGCAGTGACCCGAATAAGAAGGGAACCGATATCTATTTGGCCTCTCCAGAGGATAACCCCCTGTTATTCAGTTACAGATTGTTATGTATTGTTAACCCGCCGTCCGCAGCTCTTCGTCACTGATATATACGGTATTGCAACTAAGCGTTGTATTATACGCTTATTTGTTTTATATCAAAAGCATGAGCGGTAATACAAGCTTATACTTAGTAATGTACTTTCAAAACTAAAGTATGCTTTAAAGTTGCTAATTCAAATTTGTTTAGGCCTGGAGTCATTTATGCACTACAAATAGGAATAATTGACATTTATGGACTCTAATTAGGGTTTAGGGACTCTATACGCTGACAGACTCTTTTATTAGGGATATGGACTCGTATTGATTGCGACTCAAAATGGGTTCACCGTACAGTAATATTTTTAAAATTTTTGCATATCTGAGCTTTCATAGTTCTTTAGACTGTATAATAAAATGTTTGCATTTGATTTCTCAATCTTTTTGGTTTTTGCATCGACCAACAAACAAATTTGAGCACTAACATGAAATGAAAATTTGGAAATAAGGATAAACTGCAATAAGCTGCACGGTGTAAATATTTTTCTGTTTTTAACTCATTTTGTCAAACTGTGTGTTGTATTAACGTACTTACCTAATTTTCTATAAAGTTCTATTTACGCGTGCAAGTTTTTGCTGCGAGAACTTGCAGCTGCAAATTGCACGCATAATTTGCATTTTTTTCCTCAGCCAATAAGAAAGCGGCTGCAATAAATTTAGTGAACTTACATGGTTATTCACACATGTGAACAAAGTTTTTAGCTATGAATTTTAACGAATTATTTACAGCTGCAATTTTTCGCGCGATTTTTGCAACCCAGTTTTTGCTTGTTTTCTTATTTACAGCTGCAAGTTTTTCGAACGCGATTTTTGACAAAACTTGCGAGTGCCAGTGGCAGCTGCAGATTCTGGCCGCAGCAACTTGCACGTGTGAATACGGCTTAACGTGGAACTGACTATAAACCTTGCCTGATCATAACCAACTTAAATAATTATTCCTGTCAAAAGGCAATTGCCGAGTGCCGGCGGTGTTTGTATGTTTTTGTTAAACTCTTTGTTTTATTGTTTGAAAAAATATCTCAAGCTGTCGGGTTTAGTAAAAGACAGCGACAGGCTGTTTTTGTTCACTAAGCGCCCTGACCAATGTACAGAACAGGACCGTATAGGACCGTAAGCGTAAGAATGAGATTTATACTTAAAGTCTGAGCTTGCTTTTGTATAAGCAAGAAATAGTGTAAAGTTTAAACTTACTCTATTGCAGTCCGACAGAAAAACGTTCCGCCCCAATCTTTACATTGGCCAGCGGCCCTAATTTGTAATATTATTATTTGTTGTGTATATATAACAAGTGGTGCTTGTTTAGTTTAACCGACGCTAGTGTTAACTTGATGGAATAAAAAATACCTCCAGTTGCAATTTTTTAAAGTTTCCGGTTCCGTGCTCCGGCAGTTTTACATCCGCAGGAACATAGCCAAAGGAGGGGCTTAAGCTGCCGGCCTCCATTTTATTATTTTGTCCTTTTGGTTTTTTAGGTATTTTTCAGTTGACGACACAAGAAATTCCTTCTAACATTTGACACAAATAACGATCAGTGGCGGAACGTTGTTCCGTGGAACTGGAATAGAGTAAGCTTAAACCTTAGACTAATTTTTTTACGCATAGGCTTAGGCTTAGGAATATGCGTATACTACTGGTCCGCTCCTGTTCTATACATTGGCCGAACTTTTTGTAAATCACTGTAAATTTTAGTGTGTTGATTTTAACTCAAATTGAGTTGAATCACTCAGTCTGAGTTAGGACAATCAGAACTCAAAATTTTGAGTTGGTTCAATTCAGCCTGAGTTAATTAATTGACTCACCCAGAGTCAAATCAACTCAGAGCGAGAATCACCTCAACTCCGAATGAGTTAATGTTTACTGATTTGAATTCAGAAATAACTAACTCGCTAACTGAATTGATTAACCGACTCATTGGAATTTACAGTGAACATGATCGCTCCTTTGTACAATCTTAGGAACGCCAATTGATTTGATTTTAACATAGCTATCTGTTTGTTTATTTTTACATTTAAAACACGACGAAAAAATTCATAACACAAAACATGGTAAAGGCTTAATTTCAAATCGCTCAGCAGGAAAGCGCAAATGCTAATGGAAATTCACAGCAGGACGCGAGCCGCCCAGTACTGGTGTGGTTATTTTGAGTCAAGCGCGGATATTACTTTCTGCTAATTAGAAACGATGCTAAATAAATAATGGCTTTAAAACAATTTTATAGTTTTCGATAAATCTATAAGTAACTATTCGTCTTAGCGAATAGAATTTGAGAAATATCCGGTCGTGGGCGCCCAAGATGGGTATACAGGAAAATATGCAGCCTTAATATTGACCAAAACTGAAAATTTAAGCCTTGTTTTACAGTTAACGGTGACGTGTGTCAAAAACATTTTCTCGCTCGCTCCACTCGATAGCAAACATTTATCGAAAATTTGGCCCATGTATACAACAGTTTCGGAACAGTAGTATATGCATATTCCTAAGCCTAAGCCTAAGTCTAAGCGTATGGATGAGCCTAAGCCTAAGCCTAAGCCTAAGCAAAAAATTAGTCTAAAGCTTAAACTAACTCTATTATAGCCCCTCCAGAAAACGATCCGGCCCTGTTCTATACATGGGCCGAATATTTAAACATTCCAGAAATTAAATCTTGGCTACGCTCTTGACAACAACCCACACGAAGTGATAGAATTAAATTAATATACTTTTTTTCAACTGTCACTGCTTAAACCAGGTTTCTAGTAAATAAATTTTATTCTAAAATCTAGAAACTGCGACTTTGTGTATAAGCTAAAAATAGCAACTTAAACTAGCGCATTCTGAGGTAAAGGGCTACAAATAGACGCCCTGGCTTCAGAAAATTTTTTGATGATAAAATGGTAAAGGACCATACTTAACAACGTTTTCCCTTCAGAAAATATTCGCATATATATTGCGTACAGTAAAAAATTGCGTTTCATAACTTTTGCCAGCCCGAAACTTCCGTCGCAAATTTGTGGATCCGCCGCTGTCAACTACTGTCATAACTTGGCAGACTTTGCCGAACTGTCAGTTGCCATACGTGTTTTGAAAAATGAACAGCGAATATTAAAAATTTGTTTAATTTGAAACTTGCAAAAAAATTGAATTTTTACACCATTGTGTTTTTGAAATCATAAACAGTATTGATGGGTTTTGTAGACGCTCTCCCCAAACAGTTTTCGTAATTTTTAAATTTTGGTATAAATAAAGCATAGACGATTTGGCTTAGATTCGTTTTAGAACGATGAAAACTATTGGCATGTCTTGTCCCGGGCAGTTTTCGCAATATTGCCTGCTTTTGTATATTTTCCGCATATAGGTTTCTTCATTCTCTCTAAAAGCTTAAACTAACTTGATTTAAGCTAAAGCAAATCTACCAGTATTAAACTAACTTTCTAGATTAGCTAAACTTACTGGTACGTTTTAACGCTTAAACTCACTTAAAATCTTACTTATTTTCAGTTTCAGTTAAACTTAATGAACTCTTAGATACACGGCTGCACTTGTTACTTAAACTGAAAATAAGTTTACCTAAACTGGTGTTAAACTTAAAAACATTTTAGTTTAAATAAAACTTAAATTCTAGTTTAGTTAGTCCGTCCAGCCATTTAAGTTTTACTTAAAATGATATTCAAGTTTAGTTAAGCTATAATATAAGTTTACGTTTTTAGAGAGTTTTAAGATTTTGGCATAACTAAAACTTTACGTTTACGCATAAAATTAGGCTTATGGTTAGGCTTAGGTTTGGGTTTAAGCTTATACAGATTGCGGTAAGAGGATACAAAAGCCGTTAAACAGTATGCAAGTAATAGGTTGAGAAACAATCGGAACGGTACAGTGTTAATCTAAGGGCACTATTGGCTTATCACCAACTGGTTATAGGTGCTACACCTTTCAGAACATAGACTCGTGGTTCTGCCACTACAATAAACCGTTACTTATTTGAATTTTAAAGACCTGGGTCAAAATACTACTGTAGTTACGTCATTGAAAAGTTTTCAATTTCCTCAGGATAACACTTAGAAATTTTTGTCAAATTTCTAATTGCTAACCCAATTTTGTGACATTTTCTGTAGAATCTTGAGTTACATTATTGAGAAAGGCATAAATGGTTAAAATATCACACTTGAATTTGATATTTAAAAGTAAGAATGATTTTGAAAAAGCTAATTTTCGTAGTTCTTCTTTATTTCGCTGAATGGTGAGTAATTAACCGGTGCAAAACTATGCTGTAAGATTTTTTACTTATTTTTTGGTTTTATATAATGACATAGCTAATATAAACTGCAAGTATACCGTTTATTCTAATAATTGTTTCGGCTGAAATTTATAACATTTAATAACCTCTGAAAACTTGAATTAAGTTGATTTAAGATTAAGCTAATCCAGCAGTATTAAACTAACTTTCTAACTGAACACACAGGTTGGTTTACTCTTAAACTAATTTAAAATCTTGCATATTTTGAGTTTAAGCTAAGCTGAATGAGCTCTTAGATACACATATTGTTACTAAAACCGAAAAAGTTTACTTAAACTCGCATTAACTTAAAAGTATGTTAGTTTAAGTAAAACTTAAAATTCCAGTTTAGTTAGTCCGTCCATCCATTTGAGTTTTACTTAATTTAATGTCCAAGTTTATAATTTAAGTTTAACTTTTCAAAGACAAGGTTGTGTTTCAAAGCCTACCCAAAAGCTTTTTCGGTTAATAATTAAGTTTAGAAAAAAGTTTAAAATAAGTCTTTGTTTTTAAAAAATCAAAAAATTAAAAAATTTGCAGCAAAATATCGTCTTGGCGTTAAATGCGGTGTACCTCTAAATTTGAAAATTTTTCCGAAACATTATTAGTTGGGTTAGTTTTTTGTCTGTATGTGTGCAGCATATTCCGTTCAAATATTCTCCAGAAACGATCTACGCTGCCTGATTTTCTTAGTTTTCGGCTCAAAATGAAATGAATTTAATTGCGCTATGACATGCTAGATAGTGTAACTAACTAAGCAATAGCTAGCAAAGCCTGTTGCTTATAAGAAGGGTTCATTAGCGTTTGATGTGACCGACTTCATGTAGCGAAGAGTTATTTTGCTCGTCGAGCAGTGGCACCCGAGCTGGCAATGGTGAAACGCACCGACAAACTTGACATCCGAGAGGTATAAACAGGGCTGTAATGACGGGAACGAGGCAAGATAGGGGGACGTCATTTGCGGACATTTTCGACCCCCCTCTGGCCGAAAAATTTATCGACAAAGTTGTTCTTGCCTACTTTGCAAAAATCTTTTCATTTCTATGCTAACAGTTTCTGGTTACAGACGTGATTTGAAAAAATACTCGTATTCGGTCGTAGTCCTGTCGGATGATGGAAAAGTTAAAGCTGTAAAACTCATGAATTGTGATTGATCTCGACAGCAGTCGGCAATTTTTTGCAGTTACACAATCGAATGGAATCGTTTAATATCAACAGTTTCAAGGACGATAAAAACTAAACTAATTTTCTTTAAATTCGATACGAATCAAAATTATTACGTTCTTTCAACGAATGCTTTTTATTAGTAATTTTTGAACAAAAATCCAATTTCTTGTCTTTTTAGTGAAATCAATTTTTAAAAACTCATTTTATTGAAATTTATGTCAATTATTTTATAAAATTTCGAACTTAGAATTTTGTTAAATTGAAATCTTGTCACATTTCGCTTACAACAATTGTTTCTACACAGGATTTAAATATTTGCCAGTTAAACAAATTTTAAAAATTTGGCCAGTTTTGTAATGTTTTTACTAGACGAAGTACGAGTTTGCGATTAGTAATTTTTACACCTCGTGGATGCAATTCCGTGGAGTAGCACTAGTGGATCCAGATGGCGGGCGTACGCCGCCCCATCAGCAATTTTTTGTGACAAAATGGTAAGGTTCCCTACCTTACAATTTTTCGCCCTCAGAAAATTTTTTGGTGATAAAATGATCAAGTCCCTACGTTACAATTTTTGTGTTTCATAACATTTGCCAACCCACCCACCCCCGTTAAAAATTTTCGGATCCGCCTCTGTGGAGTAGTTTTTAATTGTCAAATTGAATTTGAACAAAGTTTTTGCAAACTATGAAATTTTAACAATAATGTTTAATGGCGAATTAAACAGAATAATGAGTTTAATTTTATCACTTGTGCGCATCAAATTGAACTCCCCTTTATTTCAAATTGAACTCAGCTTTATTTCAAATTGAACTCCTCAGCTTTATTTCAAATTGAACTCAGCTTTATTTCAAATTGAACTCCTCAGCTTTTTTCAAATTGAACTCAGCTTTATTTCAACTTGAACTCCTCAGCTTTTTTCAAATTGAACTCAGCTTTATTTCAAATTGAACTCCTCAGCTTTATTTCAAATTGAACTCAGCTTTATTTCAAATTGAACTCCTCAGCTTTTTTCAAATTGAACTCAGCTTTATTTCAAATTGAACTCCTCAGCTTTATTTCAAATTGAACTCAGCTTTATTTCAAATTGAACTCCTCAGCTTTATTTCAAATTGAACTCAGCTTTATTTCAAATTGAACTCAGCTTTATTTCAAATTGAACTCCTCAGCTTTATTTCAAATTGAACTCAGCTTTATTTCAAATTGAACTCCTCAGCTTTATTTCAAATTGAACTCAGCTTTATTGCAAATTGAACTCTACTTTATTTCAAATTGAACTCAGCTTTATTGCAAATTGAACTCTACTTTATTTCAAATTGAACTCAGCTTTATTGCAAATTGAACTCAGCTTTATTTCAAATTGAACTCAGCTTTATTTCTAATTGAACTCAGCTTTGTTTCAAATTGAACTCAGCTTTATTTCAAATTGAACTGAGCTTTATTTCAAATTGAACTCAGCTTTATTTCAAATTGAACTGAGCTTTATTTCAAATTGAACTCAGCTTTATTTCTAATTGAACTCAGCTTTGTTTCAAATTGAACTCAGCTTTATTTCAAATTGAACTGAGCTTTATTGCAAATTGAACTCTACTTTATTTCAAATTGAACTCAGCTTTATTGCAAATTGAACTCTACTTTATTTCAAATTGAACTCAGCTTTATTGCAAATTGAACTCAGCTTTATTTCAAATTGAACTCAGCTTTATTGCAAATTGAACTCAGCTTTATTTCAAATTGAACTCAGCTTTATTGCAAATTGAACTCTACTTTATTTCAAATTGAACTCAGCTTTATTGCAAATTGAACTCAGCTTTATTTCAAATTGAACTCAGCTTTATTTCTAATTGAACTCAGCTTTGTTTCAAATTGAACTCAGCTTTATTTCAAATTGAACTGAGCTTTATTTCAAATTGAACTCAGCTTTATTTCAAATTGAACTCAGCTTTATTTCAAATTGAACTCAGCTTTATTTCTAATTGAACTCAGCTTTGTTTCAAATTGAACTCAGCTTTATTTCAAATTGAACTCAGCTTTATTTCAAATTGAACTCAGCTTTATTTCAAATTGAACTGAGCTTTATTTCAAATTGAACTCAGCTTTATTTCAAATTGAACTCAGCTTTATTTCAAATTGAACTCAGCTTTATTTCAAATTGAACTCAGCTTTATTTCAAATTGAACTCAGCTTTATTTCAAATTGAACTCAGCTTTATTTCAAATTGAACTCAGCTTTATTTCAAATTGAACTTAGCTTTATTTCTAATTGAACTCAGCTTTATTTCTAATTGAACTCAGCTTTATTTCAAATTGAACTCAGCTTTATTTCAAATTGAACTGAGCTTTATTTCAAATTGAACTCAGCTTTATTTCAAATTGAACTCAGCTTTATTTCAAATTGAACTCAGCTTTATTTCAAATTGAACTTAGCTTTATTTCTAATTGAACTCAGCTTTATTTCAAATTGAACTCAGCTTTATTTCAAATTGAACTCAGCTTTATTTCAAATTGAACTCAGCTTTATTTCTAATTGAACTCAGCTTTGTTTCAAATTGAACTCAGCTTTATTTCAAATTGAACTGAGCTTTATTTCAAATTGAACTCAGCTTTATTTCAAATTGAACTGAGCTTTATTTCAAATTGAACTCAGCTTTATTTCTAATTGAACTCAGCTTTGTTTCAAATTGAACTCAGCTTTATTTCAAATTGAACTCAGCTTTATTTCAAATTGAACTCAGCTTTATTTCAAATTGAACTCAGCTTTATTTCAAATTGAACTCAGCTTTATTTCAAATTGAACTCAGCTTTATTTCAAATTGAACTCAGCTTTATTTCAAATTGAACTCAGCTTTATTTCAAATTGAACTCCTCAGCTTTATTTCAAATTGAACTCAGCTTTATTTCAAATTGAACTCAGCTTTATTTCAAATTGAACTCAGCTTTATTTCAAATTGAACTCAGCTTTATTTCAAATTGAACTCAGCTTTATTTCAAATTGAACTGAGCTTTATTTCAAATTGAACTCAGCTTTATTTCAAATTGAACTGAGCTTTATTTCAAATTGAACTCAGCTTTATTTCTAATTGAACTCAGCTTTGTTTCAAATTGAACTCAGCTTTATTTCAAATTGAACTCAGCTTTATTTCAAATTGAACTCAGCTTTATTTCAAATTGAACTTAGCTTTATTTCAAATTGAACTTAGCTTTATTTCAAATTGAACTCAGCTTTATTTCAAATTGAACTCAGCTTTATTTCAAATTGAACTGAGCTTTATTTCAAATTGAACTCAGCTTTATTTCAAATTGAACTTAGCTTTATTTCAAATTGAACTTAGCTTTATTTCAATCAATTGAACTCCTCAGCTTTATTTCAAATTGAACTCAGCTTTATTTCAAATTGAACTGAGCTTTATTTCAAATTGAACTCAGCTTTATTTCAAATTGAACTCAGCTTTATTTCAAATTGAACTCAGCTTTATTTCAAATTGAACTTAGCTTTATTTCAAATTGAACTGAGCTTTATTTCAAATTGAACTCAGCTTTATTTCAAATTGAACTCAGCTTTATTTCAAATTGAACTCAGCTTTATTTCAAATTGAACTTAGCTTTATTTCTAATTGAACTCAGCTTTATTTCAAATTGAACTCAGCTTTATTTCAAATTGAACTCAGCTTTATTTCAAATTGAACTTAGCTTTATTTCTAATTGAACTCAGCTTTATTTCAAATTGAACTCAGCTTTATTTCAAATTGAACTCAGCTTTATTTCAAGTTAAACTCACCTTTATTTCAAATTGAACTCAGCTTTATTTCAAATTGAACTCAACTTATTTCAAATTGAACTCAGCTTTATTTCAAATTGAACTCAGCTTTATTTCAAATTGAACTCAGCTTTATTTCAAATTGAACTCCTCAGCTTTATTTCAAATTGAACTCAGCTTTATTTCAAATTGAACTCAACTTATTTCAAATTGAATCAAAGATTCATTCACCAGCTCTATTTCAAGTACTCCTTTACTTTCACCAGCTTTATTTCTAATTGAACTCAGCTTTGTTATCGAAAATGTGAAGATGAGTATGCATACTTGCACAGCGTTGAATTAAATTCAAATTGTGAAAACAATGTTTATCAATTTGATTATCGATTCACCAAACGTCCACCTGAGGGCAAAAATATTGTTTGTGGTATTACATTTTGGGTTTCAGGTCTTGCTGGTAAGTTGTCCAAAACAAACAAAGCCTAAATTATATTTTTTACTCGTTTAGCAGTTTTCATCGCGAGTACTGCTAGTTTAATTCATAATATCTTCATATAAAATTATAACCATGAGTGATTGGTAATTAGAGAATTAACTTTTTTCTATTATACAAATAGTAAATACCAAGCTCTCAGTATTATTGCTAATCATATGAACACGATAGTGTTCATATATATGGTTCGCACTTCTCAAGTGTGTAATTTCAGTTTAGTTTGCATGTTGGTGCTCAAGTGATATCAGACCTTTTCCAGGTTACATCGAACGAATGTGCTGGTCTAGTTACTATCCTTTTAATAGGAATATGAAGCATATCCCATGCTGCTCAAGTGCTGAGCAATTTTTTCTAGTTACATTTACAATTCACCAGGGTCGGAGCAGACACATCCCATACCCCCATTTGGGCGGGACCATCCCTAAAGGGGCTTCCCGCACCCTAACCGGACGAAACAACAACCGCCGAAGTTTTAATATGCGTCCGGCTTCTGTCTGGCGTTGCTCGCGAGTTTGGGGGCCCCACCCTGGAGTTTGGGGGGGAGTCCCTACCCCAGTCTGCCTCGGAACTGCAAATCACTGTAGGGCTGGTAGTATTTCGATGGGCAAAGGGGGGCTGCGACCTGTGCGGATATATTCGCCCCGCACCACGTGGCCGGTCAAATTTAACTGAGCAAAATTTGATAAGCGTTGTTTTAAATGTAAGCCTAAGCGATAATGTTTAGAAAGTGTACAGAAGCCAGCAATTTTATGCTAAGCATACTTTCATTGTCCTCAGGGGCGACGATCCCCTGCCCAGAAGACAACAAAAAATTGTGATAATCGGTTATGTTTATTTATTAAATATCTGGCGTTGGTGCCTGAACCTGAAAATTTTCGCTTGCGGCGCTGTAATGCATCGTTCACAATAAAAAATGTCATTTTGACACCGAAAACACTATAAGGTATGTAAACACATGGCAAATTTATGCCATGCGTTAAGCTTATTATAACGCAATTATTGCATTAACCATACCCTATTGCGTGTTACAAAATACTCTGTGACTAAAGGGTAGAGCCGATGACACACGTGTTATGATAGCGTTAACTTAACCCTACCTTATAGTGTTTTCGGCGGCAAAATGAAACTTTTTTTATTGTGAACGATGCATAATTGAGCGTTATATGCCGTTTGACGATTATCATGAAAATGCGCTCGCAGGATCTAACAATCGTTGCAGCTGTCCGCATCCATTTTAGCTTCTACACTATAATTTCCAATGAGTTAAATAATCAACTCAGACGCAAAGTTAGTTTTTTTTCTGAGTTAACAACAGTAAACTTTAGCTCATTCTAGTTTCGTTGATAGTTACTCTGAGATAAAGGTTTAAATCCCCTCCTTCGAAATTCATGCTTACTCCGCTGTTCGCGTCCCTTACTATCAATTTTTGATTGCGGGTATAAGAAGCTTGAACACAGGTCGTATTCGGTTGCCAGTCAAAGCCGACCGTTTGCCTTCTGACGCCTCCGACATTCACTGAATGCTCTCATGTAAGTTGACCTTGGATCCCCAGTGATCGACAGATTGTCCTGTGTAAAGTTATGCGTTAGGACATTCCATATCGTCCGCGAAAGGCTTTGTTTCTGATATAAAATTCCGCCTTTGCGTTGTTATTTTTGTTTCAGCAGTCATTTATGACATTTAATACTCTCTAAAAGCTTACATTAACTTGATTTAACCTTAAGCTAATCCAGAAGTATATATTAAACTAACTTTCTAGATTAACTAAGTCTACATCGGCGCTGTATTTGTTAAGGTCGGCAAAAACGGGGGGGGCTAAGGGGACGACATTATAACAGTCTATCTTTGCCCCCCCCCCCCTAAATGGCCGAAAAATGATTTTTACAAATTTAAAAAAGTTGTATGTTTGAAAAGTTTTCTACCTTTAACCCTCTAGAAATATTCTTGTCTCTTCTATAGTGACAATATCTTAGTTGCGCGGCTTGTATGTGAGCCTACAGTCTTCGGGTGTTAAAAAATATACATTAAAAGGTCTGGTTAAAAATTAGTAACTCAAATTTGGTACAATAACCTAAAAGTAGTTGGAAGAGCACAATAATTTGCAACCCTCGTCCAACTAAACTATATACCTAATACGTTTATTTCTATATAAGAATTTAGTCATTTTGGCAGCCAAGGATGTCATTTCAAAAGAATATAACTTTTTGACCAATTGCAACCGTTCGGTTTATTTAATAGCCAATTAAAATTATTTGTTGTCTTGTTTCTTGAAATATTTCGGTTTTATAGCCAATTAAAAGTGTTTGTTGCGTTGGCACTCGAAATATTTCGGTTTTGCAGCCAATTAAAAGTGTTTGTTACGTTGGCTCTTAAAATACTTCGGTGTTATAGCCAATTAAAAGCGTTTGTTGTGTTGCCTCTTAAAATATTTCAGTCTATAGCCAATTAAATGTGTTTTGTTATCAAGATATTTGGAAAATATATATTCCTTTATCGCCAGTATCCAATGACTATAGGTTGGACTGGCAATATAAATCCGGCATGTCATTTTGATATGACCCTGCCGATACTGACTATGATCCCTAGAAGTCCACCATGATTCCTAGAAGTCCACTATGATTCCTAGAAGTCCACTATGATCCCTAGAAGTCCTTAAACCTTCACGTTTTCATTTTGTTCTGTGGACAAAACTCGTACCGGTCCACCGGCCCATTTGATTGGTACATTTTTTCACGCCACCCTTCACTCTGACGGATTTTGTAGAATTCCAGTAAAGGTTTCATCCGTGCCTTAAACTTGCGTGATCAAATAGATACACCTGCGAATATTTATCGCTCAGAAATTAATTAGTTTGTTCGTCGACTATAAACATTATATTTTTGCTATTCGCCTTCATCAAAATGGCCAATGTATGAAACAGGGGTGTAACAGTAGTATAAGCATATTCGTAAGTCTAAACCTAACGCGTAAGAATGAGGTTACACGTAAACATAAGCCTAAGCTAAATGTCTAAACAAAAAAGTAGTCTAAAGCTTAAGCTTACTCTGTTGCAGTCCCGCAGAAAAACGTTCCGCCACTGATCTTTACACGACCTATCAAAATAATACGCCGTTATACTTTGGAAACAAGAGTTGTTAAGATGAGCGTTTTGAAATATAAAACATTCGCGAAATGGCTATAGATCTGTGAGCGGTTCCAGGCTCGTAACCAGCTTATCTTTTACTTGGGGGGGCTAAAAAGTTTTCAGGAGAGACATACAAGCGTTCTCGTTGACATACAACCAAGGTTGATAATTTTCTTGAGGGGTCATAATTTTTTCAGGGGGGCTGAACCTGGCCCGAGCGGTTCACGTTCTGTTTAAAGAAAAATGGCTGAAAAAATTATTGACGGTGCTCAAGCGTATGCAGTCCTGTATACATACCACGAGCTTGTTTTTAACACAATGTCAAATAATATATAATATAAGCACGCATTTGACAACAAATTAGAGTTGTTTCGTGTCGTTCGCGATTAGCAACAATTTATTTTGCTTCAAATTTAAAGAGTTTATCTAAGAAAAATAGTGGATTTTGTTGAATAACACGCAATTCGTTGAAAATATTATCGAATGAAAAGTAAATATTTTACCTTCAATCCGGTGCCGACTCAGTGGGGGTACGCGAAGGAATTGGCCAATGTAAAGAACATGAGCGGAACAGTATTATAAGCTTATTCCTAAGCCTAAGCCTGAGCATAAGAACGAGCATATTCCTAAGCCTAAGCCTAAGCATAAGAATGAGCATATTCCTAAGCCTAAGCATAAGAATGAGCATATTCCTAAGCCTAAGCCTAAGCATAAGAATGAGCATATTCCTAAGCCTAAGCGTAAGCATAAGAATGAGCATATTCCTAAGCCTAAGCCTAAGCATAAGAATGAGCATATTCCTAAGCCTAAGCGTAAGCATAAGAATGAGCATATTCCTAAGCCTAAGCATAAGAATGAGCATATTCCTAAGCCTAAGCGTAAGCATAAGAATGAGCATATTCCTAAGCCTAAGCATAAGAATGAGCATATTCCTAAGCCTAAGCCTAAGCGTAAGAATGAGCATATTCCTTAGCCTAAGCCTAAGCCAAGCAAAAAAACTTAGTCGAAAGCTTAAGCTTTACACTATTGTAGTCCCACAGAAAAACGTTCCGCCCCTGATCTTTACATGGGCCAAGGAATTGATATTTGCTGGGGCCGGCATGGAAAACGGCGACTAAAAAATGGGGGTCTCAGAATTCAGCGTTTTCTATGGTATAACAAGGGGACGCCTTTACCTGACCGTAATGAATACAGACTGGGAGGGTAATAACTCTTCGACCCGAAGCCCAAACACGGTATGGTATGCCAAAGTATACACTTATCACAAGCCTTATAGAAAATCCCTAAAGATAGATAGTGACCCGAATAAGAAGGGAGAATAAAACACGGATTTTGAGTCTCAATCAATGGGAGCCTGTATCCTTAATTAGAGTTTGCGAGTGGATAGAGTCCATAAATGCCAATTAAGGTTCATAAATGAGAGCGAAGCTGAAATATAGCATTGACAGCTCAAATATGTAACAGACACTCAGAACGGCAAATTGGCATAGAATATAGTTATACAAATGGAAATTTAGAGTTATACTATTGTTGTATTTGTTTTGAATATTCGTTCGAGTTGGGGCATTAAACATTATAACGGCCGCGTCACTGAATCAAAGCTGTTGGCATACAATTGAATGCGAACTTAACTTGAAAGTTAATATTTGTGCTGAAACAATAGTCAAATCATCAAATTTTCACAATGTGAATTAAAAATAAATAAAAGTCAGAAACCGGAATAACAGTGAAAAACCCTCTGAAGAGACAAACTGAATATCTGTAATAATTTTGATTTCAAAATGTTTCGCTATAAATATTCTCATTTTATATTTTCTTAATTAAACTAACGTGCTTAAATCAATCAAGCTCGCTAAAAAGTTAACATTCTTTCCAATGTCACTACCTTCTAACATAAAACAATATTTACTATTTTCGCTTCAAAAATTGGCAAAAATTTAAGCTAAATGCTACGAAAACAATAGGTTTACCCTCATGATTAATATGCTTAAGACACAGTCTCACGCTAAGGTTCAGGTAGAAGCTTACATAAGGTTTAACCGTAAGCTTTTTTCTAAGTTTAAACTAACGTCTAATGTTTTACTTTAAATACGGAAGAAGCCATTTGTTAAGCCTAAGCCTAAATCTTAGCTTAATGTGATGAAGTGTGTCAGAGCGGATAAGTATCCGTTTACTGGAAATCTGTTACTGTAGTGACCCGAATAAGAGGGGGGCTGATATTTATTTGGCCTCTGCACAGGTTACCCCTTGTTATTCGGTTACGGACTGTTATTTATTTTCAACCCGCGCTCCGTCACCCTTCGTTACTGATATATAGCCGGTATTGCAACTATCTATTGAGTTAAACGTTTATTTGTCTGGTATCAAAACCGTGTCCGATAATGCATGGTTATACTTAGAAATTGCTTTCAAAACTTCAGTACGCGGTAAAGTTTCGAACTCAACTTTCTTTGGTCCAAAGTCATTCATACGCTACAATTAGGGATAATTGACATTTATGGGCTCTAATTAGGGTTTCGGGACTCTAGTCGCTTACGGACTCTTTTTAGGGATACGGACTCCTACTGATTGAAACTTACTGGGGACCCCCTCTAATTCGGGTCGCTACAGTAGTCAAAACGGCACACTATCCTCTCAATCTTTTATTAGGATTTAGTACAGTATTATTTAGCTTTTCCCAGTTGATATAACCCAGACTATCGTAGAGACAAAAAAGGCTTGAAGCTATTTTTTAGTATTTGTGATTTTAAAATACATTACTGTATTACATACTGAAAAACCGATGTTGTTTTGGCGGTGTCTACGAGTAATCTCATTTCGGCACTTTTGTCGTCCCCTCAACACTACAGAACTGTGGGTTGGTACTACAAAAGTGCCGAAATGAGATACATCGAAAGATTTCGAATTCAATTTGTGCGATTTTTATCTCTGGGGGGCGGCTGGTGCCAAGTGTAGAGGGGACGACAAAAGTGCCGAAATGAGACACAACCAAAGATTTCGAATTCAATTTGTGCTATTTAGTTTCTCGATGCTGCCTCAACGCCATTGGCAAGTGTTGTTTACTGGGCAAAAGTTTGGCAGTTTCTTATGAAAAAAGAATTCAAAATTATAAGAATAATGCAGGCTTTGCGACAACATCGAAGCCTAAATTTCGGTTATAAATTTTGAAATTAAGTTTTAGCTAAAAACGCGGCGTTCAAAGTAGAAAAGTTTAAATTGAATTTCAATCTGTGTTCATTGAGCTGCTGGTAAAAATGTTGTTTTTTGCTGTACATTGAAACATTGCCAATTCAACCTGTGTAGCTTTATGTGGTGTTATGATATAATGAAGCGTGTTCCTAAACCTAAGCCTAAACGCAACAACATGCCTAAAGCATAAGGGTGGCGCTATACTTGTTGTACGGCGCCGGCCGGCGCTTAACGTCAACATGCTGTATCGTACGTGCACGTACAATACCGCACGGTGACGTGCGGGTGCCGGACGGCGACTACCGCATCAAAGGCTTAGCACCAGCCTAAGCCTAATCCTAAGCCAAACCTAAGCCGATGTAAATGTTGAAACCTAAACGTAAAGATGGGTGTATCTAATCACAAGCCTACTTTAATATTATCTGCGACAAAAAAACGAGACGTCCCTGAAAGTAATATAGGCAATCAGCTGTCTTAAAAATGGCACAATTTACTACAAAATAGAAATTGTTGTTCGAACAAGGGATAGTATAGAAACATTTTCCCCCAAAAAAATCAGAGCGTGTTCCTTATTGGCAAAAGTGCTGATGTAGTAGGGTATGCGCCTGAGCCCCCTTTTGTGATGTTACTTCAAAAGTTTTGGAGAATTTATTCAGTTTTAACCAACAAGAAATTTTTTTTGGTTTTACTGGCCGTAACCTACGCCATATTCAAAATCCTGGTTAACTATGCGTAGATTTTAGGCATACGCTCCTTCAAAAGGTTTGCTTTGTGCTATTTGTACACAACTTAGTCCGACTCTAAGAATATTTGACATCAATATGCAATTATTTTGTTTATGCTTAAACAGTTAAACGTTGTTTTCGTATCTTCTCTTTCACTTAGTATCGAGTATTAAACAGCTTTCATCATAAATATTATAAATTTTCTAGCCTAAAGTGTCGTAGAAGCTTTAGCTAAAGTTCATATATATATTAAGAGTTAAGTTGGCCGATAGCCAGGGACGGAACTGGCTCTCCTATACGCCCCATTTGGGGGGGCATTCCAAAGAAGGGTCCCCACCCTAAGAAGATTTTAAACAAAAAAATTGAAAAATATTTTGGATCATCACAAGGGGCTCATATCCCGGAATTACAGAAGCCCCCATGAGTCATGGAACCCTACTGGTTTCTCTCCGAAACTGCCGCTGGTGATCAACGGACACGAGCCAGTAACCGGAGGGGAACCAATAGGGTTCCATGACTCATACTTCAACAAGAGTATGCAACTGGAGTGCATTGAGTGTAGGAAAAAATGAACTCGACACGTGTTGCGTTTTTGGCCTAGTCCACGCTTGGGAGGGTACAACTTATGCGAACCATGGCATTCTATGTATACGGCATCAAAAATTCTCCGCTCATAGTTCATGGGTATTGCATACGATAGCTACCCACCTAAATAACGGGGGTTGGTCAATAAAAGCAACGTCCGGTATTACATTTTGTACCACACAAATGTCGGTTGTTACGACCTCTTGTTAAAGAGTGCCTTTCTTGCTATTAATATTTACGACCTCTTGTTAAAGAGTGCCTTTCTTGCTATTAATATTTACGACCTCTTGTTAAAGAGTGCCTTTCTTGCTATTAATATTTACGACCTCTTGTTAAAGAGTGCCTTTCTTGCTATTAATATTTACGACCTCTTGTTAAAGAGTGCCTTTCTTGCTATTAATATTTACGACCTCTTGTTAAAGAGTGCCTTTCTTGCTATTAATATTTACGACCTCTTGTTAAAGAGTGCCTTTCTTGCTATTAATATTTACGACCTCTTGTTAAAGAGTGCCTTTCTTGCTATTAATATTTACGACCTCTTGTTAAAGAGTGCCTTTCTTGCTATTAATATTTACGACCTCTTGTTAAAGAGTGCCTTTCTTGCTATTAATATTTACGACCTCTTGTTAAAGAGTGCCTTTCTTGCTATTAATATTTACGACCTCTTGTTAAAGAGTGCCTTTCTTGCTATTAATATTTACGACCTCTTGTTAAAGAGTGCCTTTCTTGCTATTAATATTTACGACCTCTTGTTAAAGAGTGCCTTTCTTGCTATTAATATTTACGACCTCTTGTTAAAGAGTGCCTTTCTTGCTATTAATATTTACGACCTCTTGTTAAAGAGTGCCTTTCTTGCTATTAATATTTACGACCTCTTGTTAAAGAGTGCCTTTCTTGCTATTAATATTTACGACCTCTTGTTAAAGAGTGCCTTTCTTGCTATTAATATTTACGACCTCTTGTTAAAGAGTGCCTTTCTTGCTATTAATATTTACGACCTCTTGTTAAAGAGTGCCTTTCTTGCTATTAATATTTACGACCTCTTGTTAAAGAGTGCCTTTCTTGCTATTAATATTTACGACCTCTTGTTAAAGAGTGCCTTTCTTGCTATTAATATTTACGACCTCTTGTTAAAGAGTGCCTTTCTTGCTATTAATATTTACGACCTCTTGTTAAAGAGTGCCTTTCTTGCTATTAATATTTACGACCTCTTGTTAAAGAGTGCCTTTCTTGCTATTAATATTTACGACCTCTTGTTAAAGAGTGCCTTTCTTGCTATTAATATTTACGACCTCTTGTTAAAGAGTGCCTTTCTTGCTATTAATATTTACGACCTCTTGTTAAAGAGTGCCTTCTTGCTATTAATATTTACGACCTCTTGTTAAAGAGTGCCTTTCTTGCTATTAATATTCTTCGCTATCAGACGTTTTCCCATTCACCGCTTAGATTCAATATCTCAAACCGCTATACAGCGGTAGAGCGAGAAATTGAAATTGTTCAGGGGCCACAAACAGCGGTTAATAGGCTTTAATGAGGAATTATGCAAATCATTAATTATTGCTCAATAACTCATTGTGTCTGCTGAATAATTTATCGTCAAACTTTGTTGACAGAAACGCGCAGTCGGCGTACCTCCCATTTTGGCCTTGCCATTATGAAAACAAAGTTTGTGACCATTTTTTTATTAATCGAATTTTTTATTATTCTTTTTTTTGCTATTAATTGCTCTCGCATTTCGCTGTCAATGTTGTGAACTGCTATCGAGCGGTTTGTGAGTAGGGACAGTCTCTAAGGAATGTAATGGGACGGTTACATAAGTCGGCGATTTAGACCATATTGGGTATAGTTGATGTATCGCGTTTTGCTAACGGGTCCATGGGACGTATGCAAATGACGGAATAGCAAGGATTCGACGCCTCCCAAAATTCCAACAACACTTAGGCCCGCTGGCGAATTCAGAGGGAGCCGGGCGCACCACTTCTGTCAGAAAATTTACTGTGACACAATGGTAAGGTTACAATTTTCGACCTCAGAAAATTGGCACATATAAAGCATACAGTAAAAACTAAAATCGCTGTTTAGGAAAAACATTTTAACGCATTTTTAGGTTCTCGTTGTGAATTTTAGAGTTAAGACAATTTCTCGCTCGCTACGCTCATTCGGCCAAAAACCTTTTGCATGTGATTATTGGCCAACGTTACTTTAAGGGGGGTAACAGTAGATTAAGCGTATTCCTAAGCCTAAGGCTAAGCGTTGCAAAAATGTGTTCATAAGCCTAAGCCTAAGCAAAAACTGTAATCCAGAATCTACAACTACTCATTTATGGACACACCAGAAACCTTGACGCCCGTTTAAGTAACATGAGCCTGATTATTCCGTGTCGAAAAGAACTTCCGACGGCGACCCTGAGGGAGTCGGGTGTAGGTGACCGACTATGATCTTAAATCTCCCTTGATATGTTGGCTTTGTATACTGTTTCATTCCGATAACGTCTAATCAATCGATATACCTACACGTATTTTTTTAATTTATATTTTGTATTTTTTCCAAGTTGGGTAAAGAAAAAGTTATACCCGGCTTGTAGCCAGCCAGCTCAGCTTGCGAGATGGGGGCTAAACATTTTTCAGGCGGGGCGTACACAGGTTTTCGATGACTTACAAGCAAGGATGGACAGGAAGAACCACCAAAACTCCTCCAGTGGGGCTCGAGCGCCTCTGGCTTCCCTCTGGCGACGGGGCCCAAATTAGACTCACACAGTACTGTTTGCATTGGCGTCGCCTTTGACTAAGAACCTGGTCAATGTTTGGGCCCATGTAAAGATCAGGTACGGAACACTGCAATAGAGTAAGCTTAAGCTTTAGACTAGTTTTTTTGCTTGGCTTAGGCTTAGAAGTATTCTCATTCTTATGCTTATGCTTAGGCTTATGAATATGCTTATAATACTGTTCCGCCCCTGTTCTTTACATTGGCCAATGTTTGAAACCGCACTTTCACTTTATGCGCGTTGAAAACTGTCAAATGGTATTTTACTAAAACTGATAATATAATTGCGTAATTAATAAAGTTCTTCATACTATCATAAGGATTTCTAACTTCAAAAAGCGTCTAAAAACGTTTAGCGAAAACTAAATTAGGCTGATGCAAACGGTTAAGATGTTGGTTATACATAAGTTTCTTCAAAATAGCCAAGCAGGTAGCCATATAGGGGACACGGTGGAGGCCGCCCTCAGCCCCCCCGGAACAACTTAGCCTCCCGCAGAAAATTTTCAACCTTGCTTGTGAAGTGATTTAAAACCTTTTTATGCCCCTGTTAAAAATTTCTTAGCCCTTCATAGCAAGGTGAGCTGGCTACTGGACTGGGAATAGCTCTGAAAATTGTAATTTGAGTCGTTGGGTGAGCGTAGTTTATCTCAGACAGGAATGTTTTGTTTAGCATCGCTGAAGAGTAATAATGAAATTTCGCGAGCATGGCTAACTGTGGCTATGCGTTTCATTGAAATGGCATGGGAATTGTGACGACAGATACTGTATGTGACCTCCCAGCGAACCCACACGCAAGCTCCCAGTCGGATCCAAAATATTCTGACCGGAAGCGGACTGGCAAATGTTCTGAAACGCAAAAGAGGGACCTTATCATTTTATTGCCAAAAATATTTCTGAGGGGGAAACATGTGACGTAGGCGACCGTACCATATTGTCACAAAAAATTCTGAGAGAAAAACTGTATTTTTTACAAAAAAATTTCCTGAGAGGAAAAAATTGTGAGATATGGACCTTGCTATTTTATCACAAAAAATTTTTGACGGGGCGTATACCGCCCTGCCCTCCCCCCATCCTCTGAATCCATCAAGTGCGCAAGCTAAATGTAGATGTCGTTCAGTGGCGCTGACATCTGCTTTATAAACCAGTCGAGTTTGAGATCAACTTGTGTTGCGAAATCGAACAAATGAACGTTGATAACGTTGAAACGCAATTTATCATTGTTATTCATTTGTCGCTTCATGTTGACAAAAATCATTCGTTGTTGAATACTTACCCCCACATTTACGCTTAGGTTTAGGCTTAAGTTTACAAAACGTCTTGTTTGTTCCTATGCTTACGTCTTTACCTAAACTTTAAATCATGAGAAACGTAATATGGCACAGCAAACTCGACGGCACAGCGAACGAGACGCCAAATAAGCGTGACTAACGCAAGGGAATCGGTTTTTGCTCGAACAACCAGGTTCACACCCTCCCTAGGAATGGTATGGGATAAGGCGATTGTAAACAACAGGAGTGGAGCAGTATTATATGCATATTCGAAAGCCTAAGCCTAAGCTTAAGCCTAAGCGTAAAAATGAGCATATTCCTAAGTCTAAGTCTAAGCCTAAGCAAAAAATTTGTCTAAACCTTAAGCTTACTCTGTTGCAGCCCTACAGAAAAACGTTCCGCCCCTGATGTTTACATGGGTCGGAGATGATGGTAACGGCAACACGGACCCATGGAACAGCGGAAGCTACAGTAATCAATTGTAAGCTTAAAGTTTCTATTTTAAATAATTTTTTTAATATTTGTTAAATTATGAACTGCGTTAAACACAACTGTACAGGGTCAACGATTCGTCGGATGCTCAATTTGTTTGGAACTGCGTTGCTGGCGACTTTTGCGATTGGCTACAATTCGACTAATTTAATGTTTTCTGGTAAAATTTAGTACGATTCAGGATCGTAGAGCAACGCCACGGCTAACGATAGGGTTTTTTGAAATTTCTGAAAAGACAAGAAAAAAATGCACTTTTACGTGTTTACAAAATTGCAGTTGGATTTCGAGGCACAAAAATATAAAGTTATAGGTTTACCGAAACGACATATTGCCTATCCTGTTGTTACGGGTTTGTGTTGTTGGTCTGCTGTTAAATTAAAAAAAATTGAATTGTCTGCAATCCTGATGTGACATTCACTGTTTGTACTGCAACTTGAAATATCGTCTGTCAGTATCATAAGACATGATTGAAAATGTCTGCAAGGTTGCGGTAAACTAGCCTGAATGTCGTGTAGAATATCGTATGGTACTAAAATTTAATGTTTGATTTGTTTGTACTTACGAACATATTTAGACAAAATTTCACCCAGAAACAGAAAAATAGAAACTAATTCAGTATTCGAAATCGCTTACAACAATATTACCTGACTTTTCATTAATTAGAATTTCAAAATATCAAATGATATTCCTATAAATGTCTCGTGGTATGATGTGAAATATTGCTGCTTGTATACAATGTTTGCAAGCCATTGTCATCTGACATTCACATTTTGTCTAAATAACCGTTATTCCAAAGGGTGTGCAGAAAAAATAGAAGGGGTGGGTCCAGGGAGATCGTAATGCGGGGTTCACGTTATAAATAAGGCAGCTCGGTGACGTTTTGTCACATTCTACATGAGGAATATCACATGATACTAACAGACATGTGCCGTTAGTATCATATGATATTACGAGATGATGTAAATAACAGCACTAACTAGAATGAAAAGTGCCCCGATGTGGCCATAGAAAACGATATGTTTCGGGTAGTAAGATTTTTAGTTCAATACCGCTAGTATTACAATTTCCATGCATGCGTATAAAGTTTTAAAACTAGATTAATTCGATGCCAATCAGCGTCCTCCCGAAACACGACACAACAATACTATAGAATTAATAAAAGTTAAATCAATGAGTTTGATTGACTGCGTAAAGGAAACATATCCGCAACTTTCTCTGACAGCGGCCAAATAGGTATGTGATCCACTGTTTCGAAATATTAAAACAAGAAATAAATACTAGAATATAAATGACGAATTATGGTTGATGTAAAAAATTTGAGTACACACTCGTGACATTAGTTTCTTGCACTTAGTAAACTGAAGTTTCGAATATATGCGGAAAAATTTTGGGTTTTAAAAAGAGTATATAAGTAGAAATTAAGCGTAAAATGCTGGTGACCCAATATTAAAAACGTGTTTGTTCGTCAATTGGTTCAATGTAAAGAACAGGAGCGGATCAGTATTATAAGCATATTCCTAATCCTAAGCCTAAGCATAAGCGTTAGCATGAGCATATTCCTAAGCCTAAACCTAAGCGTAAGAATGAGCATAATCCTAAGCCTAAGCCAAGCAGAAAATTAATCTAAACCTTAAGCTTATTCTATTCTAGTCCCGCAGAGAAACGTTCCGCCCCTGATCTTTACATCGGCCGTCATTGGAATACTACGCAGATTTCGTCAGCAAAGTTGCAAATATTGTTTCGCTACGTACTCACTCAAATATTTTAATGTTTTAAAAGTTTAAAATCTGGGTACCGTTTAGCCAAGTATGGAGAGGGCACTGTACGGTACAAAATTTATACAGCTCCAAAACTTGATGCGTTATCGTTTTCTATAGCCTCGTCGGGACACTTTACTATCTATTGTGACTTTTCCCTGAAAAAGTTGCGGATATGTTTCCGTTACGCAGTCAATCAAACTCAATGATTTAACTTTTATTAACTCTATAGTATTGTTGTGTCGTGTTTCGGGAGGACGCTGATTGGCATCAAATTAATCTAGTTTTAAAACTTTATACGCATGCATGGAAATTGTAATACTAGCGGTATTGAACTAAAAATCTTACTACCCGAAACATATCGTTTTCTATGGCCACATCGGGGCACTTTTCATTCTAGTTACTAAGCTTTAGGAAGAAATTTGATGTAAATTTACCTTAAGTGCGAAAAAGTCACATTTAAAGTCATATATACTCACGTTATAATTGATTTAGAACTGTTATGCTATATTTCCATGAAAATTAAAAACTACATTTTCACAATCACAAAAGTCGCGCTTTCCTAATTTCATTTTTATTTATTAGGTAACTCGCTCAATTTATAATGCTAATATATTTTAATTCATATAAATTGTTTGAATTCAAATGGAAAATCAATACAATTGATAAGTACTTGCTCTAGTGAAAACTGATTTTATGCTGCATAGTAGTGTAGAACCAATACATCGATATCGGTATTGTAATTGGTATTTTGGAAGAATACTGATTCCGATACTTTCAATTTTGTATTGCACACATGAATTGCGTTAAATATATAATTGGAATGCGCAGCATTTAAAAATATGGCTGCAACAAATATTTTGTGAAACATGCTGAATACGCATTTGCAACAACATGCGGACGTGGAAAATTGCTTGAAACACACTTTTGTTCGTTTCTTCTTAATTGTGCAAGAAATTCTAATAATGCAATTCCATCCCAGTCAAAACTGCGAATCCGCAACCGTAAGGTTTGCTTTGTAACTTATTCTTGTTTTCTTTTCGAAAACGAAAAACTAAGGCTGTCGGGCGTGGGCCTGAAAAATCTGGGCCGGTTCATACTATAATGAGAGCCCGCTGTGTTCGAGCGTCACGTTTTTGAAAGAGACTGCTTGCTTTGGGAACCTTATTAAATTAATGGTGTTAATTTTGCACGTCAAAATTTCTTCAAATATTCTAAACCGAGTTTTGGACATTTCAGTGCTCAGCTTGGTGCTACCAATAATACATCGAGCAGTAAATCAAAACTGATATCTGTACTTTACGCGTAAACTTTGAGCTTAAATGTAAATCTAGGTTTAGAAAAAAACCCACGCGAATGTAAAATCTAGGCACCTACTACGAATTAAATAAAAAGTGTCTCTCATACCACTGGCGGATGCAGGGGGTGCCACTCCGGCCTGAACCACCACAACTTGAATCAAGAGAAAGGTTTTGCATTAAGATTCAGCATTAAATTAGCGTTCGACTTCGCTCTCGTCTTTTTTGCAGTATTATACGTTGAGTGACCGATCCTCTTGAAATTCCTGCATCCACCACGGCGTCACACAGATCTCGACGAGCCGAGTTCAACGGTACTATTTTCATATTTGCATGGCTAACGATTCAAGAGATGCGCGAAAAAATTATTAAAACACGCACAGATTTATAAAGAGTCTCAATCATTCACATATTCGCAAAATATAAGCTTTACTAATGTTATTCGTTGCACAAATTTGAAGAAGGTTTGTATATTTTATATAATAAAATGTTAAACTTTAAGGAACCACCACTTTGAATGAAAAGCTTTGCAGCCATAAGGTTCTAGCTCGTAAATAAACAGTTTTCGACAACTTGAGGTTACGTCTACGTTTTCAAAAACGCGCCTTGGCAAAAAAATACACATAAAAACTAGCTATGTTACTAATTTGTAATCATATATAAGCTAATGTTTTTCGTAATTGTCCACTTAACATGTTTCGCATATATACGTACTAAACAATAGTATTTTCGTTAAATAAATAGCTTAACGTATATGGTTGAGATAGCTTATGTAGCACATAAAAAATTGGATTGTTACAATCTTCGATTCTGTAGAACACCTTGCCACAAGATTTGAATCCAAATACGAAGGCGAAACTTTGCGCTTCCGATTCTTATGAAAACGTTTACGTTTAATACTTCGACAATTTTTTCTTTAAATATAGCGCATGAAGACCGGTTGCCATGATCTTGAATGACATACGTTTGTATATAAATACCACCAAAACAGAATAGTAGAAATAATAGACTTGATAGAAACATAAGAGAGACGTGAACACTTTTGGAAGAAACATATAATAGTGACACTACCGTGTCCCTATGATAATATGGCGGGAAACTTAAATTTTAGGTGGAAAATTCAAATTTTGACGGGAAAGTTCCAATATTGGCCGGAAATTTAAATTTTGGGGGAAATTCAAATTTTGGCAGAAACTTCAAACTTCGACGGAACATTTTAAAATTAGGCAGGAAAATTCAAATTTTGAAAGGTAATTTCAAATTTTGGCTGGTACATTCAAATTTTGGCGGATTGTCTTATGATAATTTTTTCATTTTAGAATCAATCATCAAACAATATATAAACCTGTCGTATCCGGTCGGTTCCGGATCCGGCGAACGGACGCTGATTGGTCAACAAAACATTTGGGCGTTTGTTATGAACGCAGTGAATATTGGCGCAGTTTGTGGATGTGTAATTGCAGCTGCAATAAATCCACGAGTTATTCATTTGAACAAATGCGTTGCGTTATATTCAAATTTGGGCAACATTGGCGGACATATCCTGTTATCGTTTACCAAGTACGACACAATTTTAGTTAAATTTTTTGACCCATGTTTAATTAACGATAAGCGTTCTAAGTCTAAGTCTAAGCCTAGTTCCAAATCTAAATATGGACCTAACTGTAAGACCAAATATATATAAGCCTAACCCTAATTGTTAGTCTGAGCGTAAGATTGTAAATTTTTAAGTTCATGGATCTTGTTTACTCAGTACCTAACGATTTTTTCTATTACAAAATTAAGCTTTACTTTTTTGTTTATTTTAAAATTAAACTCAATTTTTTTCTATTTCACAACTAAACTTTAATTCTGAAATAGAAAAAAAACAAAGTTTAGTCTTGAGATAGAAAAAAGTTTAATTCTCAGATAGAAAAAAAGAAACTTTAACTTTTTGTCTATTTTAATTTAATTTTTCTATCTCAGAATTCAACTTTAATTTTTTCCATTTGCGAAGTAAACTTTAACTTTTATTCATTCCAAAATTAAACTTTAATTCTTTTTTCAGATGGGGCGACGCGCTACCCCTGATTGTATTTGGCAGACTTTTAGTTGGTTTATCCTCCGGAATAGGGCTTTGTTATCTTCCGTTGTATATTGTGATGTCTCAATTGGCTGCGACCAGCTTAATCCAGGCTAAAGACGATACGAGTGGCTTTATTGAACCGTTGGAATTTATTAAATCAGCAATAGTTGCAGGTCCAATAATTGCAACTGCGCTTTCAGTAAACGGACTGCTTGGTGCATTAATGGGATTACCTCAAGTAAGCAAATTATAATATAAAAGTTTAAATTTAACGGTAAACCCATTCACCTATAACATTAAACCTTGGTTCATAAACATTAAGCGAAAAAATTTTCAGTTTACTATCTATAACCCCGTCTCACATTGAGTTGCCTGTAGCCAACTCAGCGCAATGTATATACATTAAATAGTATATATCGCACCGTGTTTAACAATTGCAACACGTATATATAGTACTAAATCACCACAAGACGTGAGAGCCCTCTCGGGCTTGAGCGTCAAGCTCCTATGGCTGAGTGGTGATGGTATACGCCTCCCACTCCAGCCACTGGAGTTCGAATCCTAGCATAAATGTAGGTCTCAGGGGAAATAGAAAATATTCATTTGAGTAAGGGTTAAGCCTTGGTTCATAAACATTAAGCCTTGGTTCATATTGGTAAATTGACAAATATTGTCAGAGGTTGCAGTGTTGATTTTAATTTTTTTGCTAAACAGTTGTATGATGGATGTATAATGGAGCTGAGTAAGTTTAGTTGTTGATTAAGTTAAATACTATATTAAAACCTGAGCCATTAACTCTAAAACAAGTAACGATATTACATCGCTTCCACTAGAAGCTGGATATTTATACTCAAGCTTAAAATCAAGACTTCTAAAAATTCAAAACATTTTAGCGGAAAAGCGTATAGAATATATGAGGTTTATTTTTGTATTAAATTTTGAACAAAATAAATAAAATACACACAAACATATATATTTCTTATATTTATATATACTCTCTAAAAACTTAAACTTAAATTTTATAGCTCAACTAAACTTGAATATCAGTTTAAGCAAAACTTAAATAGCTGGACGGACTAACTAAACTAGGATTTTAAGTTTTACTTAAACTAACGTGTTTTTAACTTTAACACGAATTTATGTAAACTTATTTTTAGTTTAAGCAGCAAGCGCAGCTCGGAAATTATGTGTATCTAAGAGTTCATTAAGTTTAGCTTAAACAGAAATATGTAAGACTGTAATTGAGCTTAAGCGTAAACCTACCTGTTAGTTTAGCTACTCGCTAAAAATATACTTGAAATTAAGTAAAACTGTTGCCGGATTAAGTGTCTGTTTTACTTACTATGGTGCTTTGCAAAGTTTTACTTAATTTTAATGAAACACAAAATTGTCAGCTTTATATTTATTCAGAAAATGACAGCAGCAGTTTTACTTATTTACATTATTTAAGCAAAGATTTACTCAATATTTAGTACACTTATACTTAAAGTAGTTAGTAAAAAATAACTAAAATATTTTATGTAGAGTGTTTTTACAGAGTAGCATAGAAAGTTAGTTTAATACTGGCGGATTAGCTTTAGCTTAAATCAAGTTAGTTTAAGCTTTTGAGAATATATATTAGCTGGGTGTTCACATAGGGACGTTCGTTGTCCGTATGTTAGGAAGTAAAGGAGTCCATTTACATGACTTAGAACTATATTTTCAGGTATTCGGTGCAACGGACTATTTGCCACTACTTTTCAGCTTACCATTGGTTGTTAGCTTAATTCATATCGCCGTGTATACGTGCAGTTGGAACGGCAAAAAGCATCAAAAACTTAGTCATCTTAGTAAAGTGTCACTTTGTGCCGGGGACACCGCCCGACCCCCGTGTTTAGTTGCCTACGGCAATAACCACAGCTTGCTAACAACGTCTGCGTCTACGTGCGACTCAACTGTTGTTCAGTTAGACGCCAATGGCACTAGTGATCTGAATGGGAAAATATCGTTGCGTATATGTAAGTGGGCCTCAGTGTAGCAAAGACGGGAACCGCTTGTGCCCTTTTACCGAAATAAAGTTCTCCCCGCACTTAACGAGCCCAGACCCAAACCTGAGGCTAAGCTCAAACCTTAGCCTAATCCGAAACCTAAGCCTAAACCTAAGCCTAAGCCCAAACCTAACCCTACGCCCAAACCTAAGCCTGTGCCTAAGCCTGAGCCTAAGCCTAAAACTAAGCCTAAGCCCAAACCTAAGTCTAAAGCTAAGCCTAAGCGTAAGCTTACTCGTTTAGGGTCGAAACATGCCGCCGGACTCCGCCTGACGCCGTCACACGCCTTCCCGTGCCGTAGCAAGCCGCTGGGCGTCACCAAATTAATTATAGCCAGGGTGCAACCGGAATTCCGGTTCCGGCAATTTTTCACCTTCCGGTTCCGGTTCCGGTTCCGGTAAATTTTTACCGGATTTAAAAATTCCGGTATTATAATTTGGCCGTTTTCTTAACTTTGCTAATTTTTAAGAATCTCTTTTGACAGCCACTTGTACTCCGAATATAAGCCATTGATGGTGGATTTCACTTCAGTCGATGATGAAAATCTAAAATACAGCAAATAAAATAAATACCTATGTTCGACTAAGGTTATTTCACAAATAATAGAGCAAAAAATAAGATTAAAATGAAATTTTTGGTGAAATGCATTTTTCATTTTCCGGTTCCGGTTCCGGTTCCGGTAAATTTTTCACCTTCCGGTTCCGGTTCCGGTAAATTGTAATTCCGGTTGCACCCTGATTATAGCCTATATTTTTGTTACCAACGAATAGCGGCCAGCAGCGGCGTCCGGCAGGGCGCGGCAGCGTTGGACACAATTTAGTATTAACACAACTTTTATGTAGCTTTAGACTTTTAAATTATGTTTTTCAACAATAGCTTAACAATTTGTTTTAAAAGTTTAAGTTTATAGTTTTAAATTATTGAATTTTTCAGACAAAAACAACGGCCAGTATTCGAACTCGCGTTCAAATCATATCGCGTGCCTGCATCCGTTTAAAAATTTTTACCTCGGCCTTGCAAGCTTTTTAGCCAGATCAAAATACGCCGCCGGCACATTCGTAAACTGCGATTCCGAGGGTCGTCTGGTTTTATTGTTATGTTTTTGTATTTATTTTGCTGCAGCAACAAACGCCTATTTACCTGTATATATGCTACCGGGTGATCAATTGTTTACGTTTAATTCTAACCAGATTAGCAGCGTTTCGTCTCAGTGCTCCGTCAGCGAGTACGGATCGGATGGCAATTTGCCAAATAAATGCCAGTTCCCGATGACGTCAAGCCAATATTATGTTGATTCAAACCAATGGACAATTATTATTGGGGCCAAAGCGTGCGGTGTACTCAGTAGTGCGTTTATGATTTTGGCAGCGTTTCAATTTTCAAAGTATTTGTTAGGTCTTACAGTAGCTGGGCTTGCAACGGCTGGAGTTTGTTTACTAGGTAAGTCATTAGGATTGCGGTATAGTCGCTGCACGCCGCCGAACGCCGCTACACGCCGCCGAACGCCGCTACACGCCGCCGAACGCCGCTACACGCCGCCGAACGCCGCTCAACGCCGCTACACGCCGCCGAACGCCGCTCAACGCCGCTACACGCCGCCGAACGCCGCTCAACGCCGCTACACGCCGCCGAACGCCGCTCAACGCCGCCGAACGCCGCTCAACGCCGCTACATGCCGCCGAACGCCGCTGCACGCCGCCGAACGCCGCTGCGCGCCGCCGTCCGTACAGCGACAAATTGATTTTGCGTATATTTTTGTTAGCAACGCATAGTGGCGTGCGGGCGACGAGCCGCGAGTATAGCGCAACCTGTACCGGTATTTTTAAATCAAAACCTTGTAGACAATTTGGATCTTTTTAAAATTTAAATTTGATTGTGGAATGATCGAACAGGGTGATGAGCCCATTTAAATATGAGCCAGTGTTTACCAAACGTGTGTGGCACATATAACCAGTTGGTTAGAGGTCTTGCAAGTTTTACAACCTAGGCACGCGGTTAGGTTCGAAATTCAGCACATTGTTCGCGTTTGATTTGTCCTACTTCTGTAGCAATTTTGAGATATGCAATTGCAGACGTTCGTCAGTTTGAAAACCTATCGCTAACTGATGATAAGTGCTATACACATTTGAGAATATGGGTCTTTAACTACGATCTAAGAATGGGATCCGTTTTAGGAAAGTGAATGATTTAAAGCTTAACGTCGAGAATAATTGTATTTACATTACGAACAAAGTCTGAACAAATAATTTCAAATCTTGGCTAAATTTTTAATTTTAACTTTCAGGCCTATCAATCAACGCCATCATTCCATCAGCCACTACATCATGGTACATAACCACCGGGTGCCTATTGGTTTTTACCGTCGCCACTCATGCCGCTCCATACTCAATAATGCTATCGATGCCGGCGCCTTTGATATTTAAATTTCATTCAAATTTTCACTATCGCCCATCTTCCCACGCCAAAGAGCGTCCAGACACCAGACAGCCGGACGCGACGTCAGGTTCAGAAATTAAAATTCTCACGCTTCAGCTATCATCAATGACACAACTGGGGCTGGGAATTTATTTCGTGGTTCACACGCTTGTCTGGCAAGTGTACCATAACGTAACGGGAACTTCAATCAAAACCGACAACAGTGAAAGTCGCTTAAGACAAGCTTCAGATATGGCATCAGCTGCGCTCAAATTTATGCCATTTGTCGTATGTTGTGCCGTGTTCGCTACTCTGGTATGGAGTTTAACTCATAAAATTCAACGAAATTTTGAAAAACGTACAATTAATGGTTTAACTCAACTTCAAACGAATGCTGCCGACCGGCCTGGCATTGCAATTGGTATGGATCTGTTCCAGAGTGACAAAGAAGCGTCGAGTTTGTGTTGAGTTGAATAAAAACAAATTGAAATTTTAAAATTTTAAAAATATTCTAAATCAAGTGCCGATGTCGGTAATTATATGCTATCATCAGTTGGTAATAGGTACACTTAAAGATGCTTTTTTCATTTTAACTCACCGTGATATACGTGAATTATAACAACTAGTTTTGAATGTAAGAATAAAATTTCCGTTTTTTCGATTACAGAAACGGAAACGGACGCTGATTTAACCGAAAATAAAAACGGATATCCGATTACACCCGGTCGAATAGCTGCTGACTCGCAGCAAGCCCTACTAAAAATGGCACGGTTGTTGAATAAAACCAGCCGATTTGAAACAGAGTTTTAATTCTAAAATAAAAACACAAATTTAATTGTACAACAACGTTGATGAGCAAACAGAAACAAAACAATATTGATTTTCTTCGGTTTTATTCCCACCAGCCAACGTCCGTTCAAAGATGATTCAATGACAGACTCGAAAATTTAAATTTTGTAAAAATTTAAATTTTAATGTTCAATGATCAACGGAGGTCACAAGAAGCATATGCAACAAGTTTTCATACTGGAACCATTTTTGATCGAACGTCAGTTGGATTAGAATTAAACCGAAAATTTTGAAAAAAATATATTTCGTTGTTCTGTGTGGCAGAATTTCGCTTTGAACGTTTGGCCCATGTTTACTTTAAGGGACGTCCAGGTTTCTGGTGGGACTATAAAAGAAGCAGGTTTACATTCTAAAATAATTTTTTTTGCTTAAGCTTAGGCTTAAGCTTAGGAACACATTTTTGCAACGCTCAGGCTTAGGCTTAGGAATACGCGTAATCCACGGTAACGCCGCTTAAAGTAACATTGGCCGAACGTTTGGTAAGATTGAAAAAATATTCGATAGAATATTTTAAACGTCGAATCTGGTAAACTTTTACGTTCTTAAACTTTGAATTTTTAGAAATATTTTAACTTTTTGAATACTTCGACATACTGTATTGGTATAATTCATTCATAACGGGTCTAACAAACTTGTAATCCTGGCAAATTTTGCTGCCCGAGTTTCATTTAAGATCTCAAGTGTAAAATTTGGGTCGTTTTTGTTATCCGCCTATCAGCCGACGTTTACCCAAAAATGGTTACATTTTGAAAATCTTTGCATATTTCAGTTTCTCATGACCTCGCCTGATTATTCCACGCCCAAAACTGAATTTTTTGAAATATTTGATTTTTTATGGTCCCAAGGTCGGGCGGAGAAGTATTTCATTTTTCAAATTCACTCAAAAGATATTATCACCTTCACACGCTCAACCTTAGCAAAATTAAAGGAACATTGTATAGAACAGGGTCGAAGCAGTAGTATAAGCATATTCCTAAGCCTATGAATAAGTGTAAGGATCAGTCAATTCTTAAAATTAAGCCTAATCCGAAGCCTAAGCCTAAGCAAAAACGTTAATCTAAAGCTAAAACTGACTCAATTACAACCCCGCCGGAAAACGATCTAGCCCTGTTCTATACATGGGCCGCTTAAAGTGCAAGCTTAAGCCTAACTATATGCCTAAAATCACAAGCTGTGACCAGTATCTATTAAGACTAAGCGTAAGCCTAATTCTAAACCAAATTTTATGCAAAGAACTGAAATTTTTAAAAATTGTGTGACGAAAGCGTTCAAGAACCAGGAATTTTAACTTTTTTAATAAAATACAGCACAACACATTTTCAATTAGAGTTTAAACTCAACTGAACAATTATTCTGAATGAATGCCAGTCGAATCAGATCCTTTCGATGAAATTCCGTTATTTCCGTCATCTTTGGTCAGCTTTTGTATCGCTCCAGCGTGTGAAGTAACGCTGCATTGCGCAGTAGCGTGAAGTATTTTCTGTTCAAAGTAAGTTTCAGCGCTTGCACCTGCAAATTTGCAACCAAAAACAGCAATTGTAATTGCAACTGCAAGTTCGATTAAACTTACAACCGACAAAAATATATCAACACCAACGACGTCGGAATCTCGTGCAAATGCACCACGAGGTGCGGTTCGAAGACTATCTGGTACTGTCACCATCAGCCCTAAAAATAGAATTTGTTACAAATTAGCAACACTGTAAATTTCAGTGAGTTGAGCTTTAACTCAGAATAAGTTGAATCACACAGTCTGCGTTAGGACAATCAGAACTCATATTTCTGAGTTGATTGAACTCATTTTGATTTAATTACTCATATCTACCGGAATCAATTCAGCTCAGAGTGAATATCAGCTCAACTCAGATTGAGCTAAAGTTTACTGTTATTAACTCAGAAATAGCTAAGTTCCCGTCTGATCGGCTCATTTTTGTACAAGATTTATATTTAAAAAATTTCAGTCGAAAATGTCACACCTTCAAAGCCAATCAAAAATTTGAAATTCCAACGCCAGCCAAAATTGTAAATTTCATTACTGTAGTGACCCGAATAAAAGGGGGAACTGATATTTATTTAGCCTCTGCAGAGGGTACCCCCCTTGTTATTCCGTTACGGACTGTATTTTTAGCCCACGCTCCACCATCCTTCGTTACTGATATATCCGGGAATGCAACTAACTATCCGTTGAATTTAACTTTTAAGCGATGATGCAAGGCTATGCAAAGGAATGTACTTTCAAACTTAACCCTTTCTCACATGAATATTTTCTATTTCCCCTGAGACCTACTTTTATGCTAGGATTCGAACTACAGTAGGGTGGAGTGGGAGGCGTATAAATTCACCACTCAGCTATAAGAGCTTGACGCTCGACCCAGGGCTATACGTCTTGTGGTAATTTAGTACTATGTATACGTGTTACAATTGTTAAACACGGTGCGATATATATTATTTAACGTATATACACTGCGCTTAGTTGCCTACAGACAACTCAATGTGAGAAGGGGATAATTACGCTTTAAAGTTTCGAACTCAAATTATTTGGTCCTGGAGTCATTCATAAGCTACAATTAGGAATAATTAACATTTA